>VDFB02000363.1:102629782-102664291 GCA_007258455.2 Sequoia sempervirens | reverse complement strand
CTTTAAATGTAATAAGTGAGTGTATAAAATATTCACTGTATGAGAGGCCATTATTTTATTGGAAATGAAATAGGAAAAAGGTAGATACAACTCGTGAAAATAAGATTAAAAGCTTCAATATTAAAGTTGAAAATTTTTAATTGGTTGGGAGATAAAATTAAAAGGTGCAGCTACAACAAAGAAATATGAAAGACTTTCACGGGCAACATATTTTCACCAGCTAGATAAATTGGAGATGGAAATTCCTCACATGGGAAAATTTTCAATTGCTTGACAACTTGGAAAAACGCAGAATTGGAGGTAAAATTTGTTGTTGAAGAGAGAGGAGAGAGGCTTTTCTTTTGCTAATGAACGATGGAAGAATCTGCCATGTGTCTTCAATGGATCAGTTTTAGGGTTGCTTCTGTTTTCTATTTCTTCTCTTCTCTTCTCTTTGTTCTAGGTTCTGAATTATTCAATGGGGCTGGGTAGATAGAAAATGTTAAGTTATGAGTCATAAATTGAGTCTGTAAGCTATAAATTCTGATTACATGAGAAAATATCATCTAGTTTGTGCAAATAAATCATGAATGTCTTCAAAGTGTTTCCACATTCATGAATATCTTCAAATTTTCTCCATATTTGTACACATTTATTCATATGAATTCAATAATACAGAGTACCTTTGAGTTTTTCATCTCAAATTTCATGAGATTTTTTTATCTGTTTATGGTTATGTTTCAATGAAATAGTTAAAATACTTTGAGCAGATGATTGTGATTGAAGTGTGCAAGTTGGATCTGATAAGAAGAATTTGATTGATAACAGGAGAGGATATGTTAGTGTAATATATTGATAGTTGTAAATCCAATGGTTGAAGGTTGTTTGCTGTTGAATTTTCTTTATGCATTTGACTCCATGACCCAGAATTGGGCATTGGTCTATTGTTCAGCTTGATGCATCTCAGAAACATGTTTAAATTAAAAATTATTTTAAATCCTTATTTTTGGTTGACGTATTGTGTTGAGTTATGCTTCCCAATTGCTGAGTGAGTGTTGATTATACCAAGATTTTATCCAAATTTGAGGTTGTCAATGCTTTCCTTAGTGTATTTTGATTGGTAGTTATCTGCTATAAAAAGAAATGTTTGTGTGTAAGTGAATTAATTTTTAGGCATTGTATAGGTTGACCCACCTTGGTTTTGCAGAGCCAAAAGTGTAGATGACCTCATTCTTTGATTGAATCTTGTTAGTTGGCCAAATCAACCTTTGAGTCTGAGCATAAGACATTGGCTAAGTCTTTAGGATTCAATTGATTTTTTGATATTTGGAACACCAACACATTTATACCATTTGCAACCTAAAACAATCTTAATTAGGTCAACCGTAAGGAAACATATACACCTCAACCATGTAACACCAAATAGGTTGGCACCAAGAACTTCCACAATATAAATAAATGAATCCAAACAATGCCACTACTTAAATGAGACCCAAATCTACACCAACATACTTCACAACACTTCCTCAAACAACAATTAGCACTAGCATGCCATGTTGGCCAAACCTACACTAACACTAAGAAGTGACTCCAAAAACACCTCTTCAAGGTCTAAAAACATCTCACAGACCACATAGCAACACTCCACAACATTCATAAAACATCTCAAAATATTCTAGCATCATCAGAATATTCTGCATAGCTACTACAACAACCTAAAACTCAAGAACACCTTAATTTTGTGCAACCAGACATACTGAGATAGACATCCAACACACTAGACACCTTTATAGAATAACTTAGTGCCTGAAACTTCAAGGGAAGGTAGATATAAACAATATAAGAAATTTCCCAGATTCGCAACACCAGAACCTTACATGCGAAGAAATATAAATCAATCTCATTTCTCCCAGACACCTTGTTTCACTAGACAAACATATTGTCAAACACATCTTCCACTGCGGGATTATCCAAAACTTGAAACTCTAGATATGACACATATGAACACCTCTGATTATCACATCCAAACCGCATGAGCATATCTTCAATCATGAAGAAATACAGAGAAAAACACTAAACAACACTCTGTCACACTAAACTCTCTTTTATTCAAATTTTCTCAAAAGCACTTAGAAACCAAGTGAACCAACTTCATCAACAACATTACAAACATCTCTCTAACACATCTACAACATCTGCAACATTCAATACTTTCCAACTACAACAATCTCCCAAACGCAAGTCAAACCAACAACCTCTGCAACTATACTAAAGTAAGACATCAATGACAGCACCAGTACAATGTGTTGACATCAATTCCAACAACTCCAAACTTCCAAAAACTCCAATTCTAGCGGTTGACATCATCAATATTGACAACATTCCAACACTCCATTCATACAAGGGTTTGGCATCAATTACAACACCCAAGCAACTCACAAACAACTCATGCTTCCAAAATTCCAACAATATCTCCCTTTATCATTGATGGAAATGCCTACTTTCTGAAAAACCATCAACAACAAAATCATCCAACAAAAATATTGCAATAAGTAGTACTCCCCCTAATAGGGAAAACTCTTTACTCTTCATAGACTTCTCCTGCAACATCAGCAACACCTACAATCTATATCACTCTCCTCCTTTACTCCTCGGACAACTTTAACTCTCTCCATGTTTTTTCAGTTTCTCTATCCCCCTTTGACATTAATGGAAAAGGGCCATAGACTCATCCAACTCTTTTCCCTATATTGAACTCTTTTTCTCTCCCCATTTGACAAGATTCAAAGGGAAACACCTACATACACCACTTTAACACTACTTGCAACACCAACAAGAAACTACACTCACTTTTCTATAATATTATGCACTATCTAGCAACCACTACTACCTACCCCCCCTAAGAGGTAGCCTTCAATAGTCGGGACAAGAACACTGTCTAGTACTTGAGACAAATGCACCATTGTACATCTATTTGAAAGGAGGGCAATTGATGCTAGAAATAACTGCAATTCACATGACGCTTTCATAAACTGATTCATTTCAAACAATGATTAAATGCATTCTAGATCACACTGGAAACATAGCCATGGTAGCCTCATATGCATCCAATAAGGGAAAAAAAACATGATGCATGAGTTCCTTGATATTTCAATCTTCTTACAATATGTTCTATTGATTCCCAACCAATCATATTCACACAAAGTATAGATCTTATGGTACAGGTGATCCCACAAAGCTGGTTTTAATTTTGTGAAACTAGACCGAACTAATTTTTCTAACTAAATCTTCACTTCCGAACTTCCTATAACGGCTGACTAAACCATGAGAATTTGAAAGATGATGAAAAATGGTAATTTGTGACACTTTATACCGTATATTCTAAATATTTTTTCAAATTTTTGGAATCAGTTACTTATTTTCCATCTCATGAAAACTAGTTTTTAGGTAAACGCCATTTTTTAAGGAGTGACGTTCACCGTATACAACATAACTTTCTTTCCATGAAGGATAAAATTCTTTTTTTTTTAATTTAGATTTGTAACTATGATATCTAGTGCTTCCAATTGGTTTCATAGTGTTTTATTGAATATTTTTTTCCTAATCAAGTTTTAAAGTCAAACCAATTACAATTTACATAAACAGATATATACAACATAACTTTTTGTATCAAAAATTTTATTTTTTTGTTGGATCAAGGACTTCAATATCTAGTGTACTCATATTTTCAAAAAAAATTGATAATCATTATTTTCACATGTGTAGAACAAACTTGATTTTGGTGGCTCTATGTTTAATTAAACTAAAAAACAATACATAATAAAACCAAAACATATTAAAATTATATTTGTTGAGATGCTTCGTTTTGAGGACTACCATCATCTAGTTGGGTCTGAAGTCTCTCCATTTCATCCTCAACTCTCGATCTTTGAGGAAAAATTCTAGAGATTTTTTATTGCGAGAGGGGGAAGGGGAAAAGGGGGGTTCAAACGAACCAAGGTTCACTCCAACTCCCCTTGGAGGTTCACTCAAACCAAGTTTTGAGTGAACCCCCTTTCCACAACCCTTTTCTTTTCTTTTTTTTCCTAGGAAATGTGGGACCTAACATTTAATGGGTTCGCTCGAAGGGGGGTTCTAGAGAACCCCTTTGGGTTTGCTCAAACCAGATGTTCATTTGAACCCCCAAAAACCAATTTTTTTTGCATGGGGGAATTTTTTGCAACTTTTCCTTCCTCACTGGAATTGTAAACCAGTTTTGTGGGTTTACCCACCCTCAAGTCACTAGGATTTTAAGGTTATTTACATACAAATGAGAGCACATTGTCATTTATTCCTCACACATGCAAACTTTTAAAGGCTTGAGCCCAAAAATTTTTGTAGATATCCTTAGAAAGGAACTTTCTACCAATTTTCATTATTTTTTGACAGTGAAAAACAAAGCTATGAATTTTTTAATGTTTCTGGAAACCCTAGTTAGGGTACAAGGTTGTCATCACAAAAAATGCAATAACTTTCACAAAACTTAATGAAATGACTCCAAACAAAAATCATAAGTTTTGTATTTCATATCTTCATCATTTACATGCCTTCCCTTCACTGTATCAAGTCATACAATTTGTACAAAATAGGTTTTTCAGGCAGAAAATGATCAGAATTAGTACATGGTAATCATTATTTTTATCATAACTTTCACAAAACACAATGAAAATCAGCCAAACCAAAAGCATTAAAAAGATAACAAAATTCTCCAAAATTTCCAATAACTTGTGAGGCTGTACCACATAGTACAAGGTTTTACAATCCACTTTGCAATCTATTTCACCATGGAAAACACAAGAAAATGCTTCCAAAATGTTCATTTTTTTTAATTCAAACTCTTCTCCAACCTTGGTGCTTGAGTTTACATGCCATATTTATGCGATTACATCCATTCATGACTACCAAACTGACTTCCAACTACCAAAAACCAAAATTTCAACTTTTTACAACTTTGACATGACAACTTTTGTAACTTTTTTGCAACTTTTACAACTTTTTGCTCCTAATCACCAAAATGACTCAAAAGGATCCCAAATGGCCTAGAATGGTCCAAATTGACCTTATTGACCCAAAAAAAATCCAATCAATCCAAAAATCAAAACTTTGCAACATGACACAAAATGCATCACAAGATGCCCCTACATCAGCAATAACCCCTAACTTCTCCCGAAGATACTCAAAAGTATCTTTTGGAAGAGCCTTTGTGAAAATATCAGTAACCGGATCCTTTGTAGACACATACTCCAAATTCACCTCATTCTCTACAACTTTCTCTCTTAAGAAGTGATACTAGATTGAGATATGTTTTGTTCTTGAATGCATTACTAGATTCTTTGAAATATTGATTGCACTTGTATTGTCATACATGATGGGAATAGGTTCATCATATGAAGTTGTGATATCCTTCAATATTTTCTTCATCCATAATACCTATGTACAACATGATGTTGCTACAATATATTCTACTTGTACAGTAGATAACGACATTGAATCCTACTTCTTGCTTAGCCATGAAACCAACCTACTTCCAAGAAAGAAAGCACCACACTTGTACCTTTCCTATCATTTTCACATCTAGCCCAATCTACATCTATATATGCACTCAAAGAGAAGTCAGTATCCTTAGGATACCACAAACCATAATTTGGAGTGTCTTTTAAATATCTGAATATCCTTTTCACTACAACATGAGATTCTATGGGATCTTCTTGAAATCTAGCCACAAGACAGAATGAATGCATGATATCTGATCTAGTAGTAGTAAGATATAACAGTCCACCAATCATTGATCTATACGTGCTCTAATCTATCTTAGGAGATTCATCATTCTTTCTCAACTTACAACCAATAACCATAGGTGTACATACTGGTTTAGAGTCATCCATTCCAAACTTCTTCAACATTTCCTTGACATACTTAGATTTTTATATGAATATACCTTTCTTTGGTTTATTGATCTATAAACCAAACAAGAAATTCATCTCCCCACACATTAACATCTCAAATTATTTCTACATTTCCTCTAAAAACATTTTCCATATACCTTCATTTCCTCCAAAGATTATGTCATCAACATATACCACCATAATTAAGATTTGTTCTCCTTCAACTTTGAATTACAAATTGCTATTTGTAGTACCTTTTTTTAATCCTTGTTGTATCAAGTACTTATCTAACCTTCCATACCAAGCTCTGGGAGCTTGCTTCAGTCCATACAACGCTTTCTTCAATCTATAGACCATATTTTCATCTTATGACAAATGAAAACCTTCTGGTTGTTTAATGTTTACCTCTTCTTCTAATTCACCATTCAATAATGTAGAATTCACATCCATCTAATATACTTTGAAATCTTTATATGCTACAAAAGTTAAAAACATCCTAATAGCTTCCATTTTAGCAACTAGAGTCAAATTTTCCTCAAAATCTATACCTTCAACCTGTGAATAACCCTTACACACAAGTCTAGCCTTATTCTTGATAAATTTTCCATCTTCATTTAGCTTGTTTTGAAATACTCATTTAGTATCGATCACTTTCTTGATTTCTATTTTTAGGACCAATTACCAAGTCAGATTCTTTTCTATCTATTCTAACTCTTCCTTCATTACTTTGATCCAATTCTCATCTTTGCATGCCTCAGTCACTATTTTTGGTTCCACCTTAGAAAGTAAAAAAAAAATTACTTGTTCCTCTATCATAGCATCTTTTCTTCTTGTCAACACACCTTTTCTCTTATCTCTAATGATTTGATCTTCTGAATGATTCTTCTACATATATTTAGGATTCTTTTTTGGAGCTTCTTCCTCTTCAACTATCAACTCTTTTCCTTTATCTTTATCATTTTCTTCTTCATTGTAAGGGGATTCATCATATTCATATCCTTCTATCAGTATTGAACTTTTATGTGATTCTTCATCCACTTTGACACTTGCACTCTCAACAATATTCTTTAATCTTTTGTTGTAGGACTGATAGGCTTTGCTTCTTGTAGATTATCCAAGGAAGATTCCTTCATCAGATAAGTTTTATTCATCTCTTATGATATAACACTTGCTTCCAAAAACTTTGAAATATTTCACAGTAGGAAGTGTACCATACCATAACTCATAGGGATTCTTTGAACTATTTTCTCTTGCTTGACCTCTATTAAGAATGTAGATTGCAATATGAATTGCTTCTCTCCAATAGACATCCAAAAGATTAGCTTCCTTCATCATTGTCCTAGCTATATCCTGAACTATTATATTTTTCCTTTCCACAATTCCATTATACTAAGGAGTTCTAGGGGTTGACAAATGCCTCTTTATTCCATGATCTTCACAAAATTGTTAAACTAGTTTGAATTAAACTCAACACCTCTATCAAATCTCAAACATTTGATTTTCATATTCATTTCATTCTCAACCATAGCCTTAAATGCTTTAAACTTGTCTAGAGCTTCTGATTTTTCTTTGAGAAATGTAACCAAAGCCATTCTAAAATAATCATCAAGTAATAGCATGAAATACCTATCACCACATGAGCTTCTAATTTTGGTAGGTCCACATAGATATGTATGCACTAACTCCAAGGGACCTATGGTAGAATATTCCTTTTTTCTTGAATCTTGTCTTTGTTTTCTTTCTAACTTGGCATTCTTTGTAGATTTCATTGATAGGCTTTGTAATCTTTGAAAAATATCTCACAACATTGGTAGAACTTATCCTTACTAGGCTATCAAATTAATGTGACCCATTCTTCTATGTCATAGCCAAATTTCATTAGTTTGATACATAAAGCACTTTGTACCACTACCTTTGAGTTGATAGACATTACCTCCTATCCTTGTTCCAGCAACAACCAAAATACTAGAGCTTCCTTTTCTAGTTTCACAACCACCATTCTAAAATACAAGATTATATCCTTTGATACACATTTATCCTATACTTAGAAGATTATGTCATAGACCCTTGACATAAAGAACATCATTTGTATTATGCTTTCCATCAAAACTAATGGACCATTTTCCACAAATCTTAGTAGATGTATCATCACCAAACTTAACAAGACCACCATCATACTTTTCAATATTAAAAAACTTACTCTTATAACCTGCCATAGGATTTGAGAATCCACTATCAATTATCTAGTAATTCTTCTCTTCTCTAGCATGAAAAGTAGTCAACATAGTTCCTTCAATGTTATGCCATGTTTCTGAAGCACTTTCCTTCACACATATTTCAAGATTAGTAGAATTAGTTCCAAAATTTAAAGCCATGAACAAGCATTCATCACTTCCTTCATCCAGATAATCTAATTATTCATCATCAGATACACCATTGTCCTTTTCAACATAATAAATCTTCTTGACAAATTTACCCTTATGATCCTTTTCTTTTTCATTAGTAACTTTGATTACATGTTTAGATGCATAATGACCTATATTTTCACAATTGAAAAATTTGAAAGGTAGCTTACCTCTGTATTTTCTAGTACCCCTTTTCAATTTCAAAAAAAAATCTTCTACTTCATCAAGATCATCTAGATCTGATCCATCATCCTTTTCTACTTTATAGACTTTTGAAGTAGTTTCTTTATTTGTAGCATCTTGACCAAAATATCTCATTTCAAAAGAAGTCAAAGCACCAAACATCTGATCTCTAAAATAATTATCCAAATTCCAAGCTTCCTCAATAGCAAAAACTTTATGACTATAAGCTTTAGGCAGAGTTCTTAATAATATTTTCACAACTTCGCTTTCATCCAACTTTCTGTAGAATCCCTACTAGTGTCTATTAAAATTGGTGGTGATCACCCAATTCAAAGGGGAAAACCTAGTTTAACTGTCCACTTAACATTGGAAAGACCTTTATTGAATTATCAACCAAGGCTAGTAGGCTTGTGATGATACTGGCACTATATGTGCTTTCAAAGACTAGAAACTACCTAAATCATTCTAGTAAAGATACTACACTTGCTGGGAAATCATAAGATTGCAAAACGGTAAGGAAAGTAAAGTTATTCATATGGCTACGAATACCTACAATATAAGACTGTAGCTAAATACTGTTTAAAAGTAAATGTTGTAAATTGATTGAAATGATGATTAAAGCTATTCTACACTCTGGAGCACAACAATTCTAGTAACTACTGTATAATTATGAAACATGAATTATTCATGCATTCATCCATGATTGAAGACACAAAGAATCTATTTAACACAAACTACATTTATAAAGTAACAACTAAAAATAGAAATAAAATAACTAAAAAGAAAGGAGTGAAGGAAAGTTACCTTGAGTGGCCCTTTCTCAAGTGTTTTTCTTCACTTAGTCTAAAACCAAATCTAACTCCTTAGATCCAACACAATCAAATAACTCAAATTTATTCATTACACAATTCTAGAATATCACATAATATTCTGCTCACAAATCTTATTCATGAAATCACAATTGCACAATAAACATGGTTTGTTTTTTAATTGAAAATTGAACGATTATCTGATAATTACTAAAAATTGATTAACTAAAAAACTAACTAGCTACCTTAAGAATCAACCAATGTTTTGTACATACAGGAACGAGGGAGATCATTCAAAATAGGACTCTAAACTAAAAGCTTTAATGACCACTCCTTGGATTTTAGAGGGTGACAAAGATTCAATTAAACTCTAAATGCAAGTAGAAAAGAAGAAGAGTCCAAGTTGAATTGTGACTCTATTTGTAACAGACTAGAATGTGGAATGCTCAAAAATAGTTTAGACTTCCAATCACAGTAGGGTTCTTCCTTCTCCAATGTCTTTATTGAATGCCATAATGATGCACTATCTCCTTCATTAAATGTCTACATGCTATAGTCATCACATTCAGTTTATTCTAGGACATCCCATGTTTCATTTCTTAGGAACTCCTTGGGTTGTGGGCTACAATGCCTCCTCTAATTGTATGGGGTTAGTTCACAAAGTTCATGTTTATAATACTAACAACCATGACTAAGTATAGATATCCAATCACAATTCATACATATTCATACATAAATCATGCATTAACTATCACATCATAATTATATTTCCATATACTTAAACTAGGTTTAGGGTTTGCATAATAGGTATCAAATATAGCATAATGTATGAACATTTATAGGATAAATGTCTTAGTAATGTCTATAAGCATTTATAAAAGATATAAAAACTAACTATTATCTGGACTCATCATTTCCCCCCAACTACCCTTTTGCTTGCCCTCAAGCAAATCAACTATGGCTGGAGGTTGTAGTGTAGTGTAATTTGTCTAAGATCCATGACAATGTTCGCTCCCTTGATCTGCTTCAAGTAAAATCCTCTATAGCATGAAAGTCTCCTCATTCTGGTAAGTTCAACCTGCTCGCATTCCTCCATTTTATCTCTTGTCCAATGTGGCGCTGGATAAAGGAGTATTGGTGGTTGGAATGCAAGTGGCACCCATTTAAGTTCTTTGTCAACAACAATATCCATGTACCTACACTCTTTCAATCAAGTCCATGAAGTTATACACTGAATGTGGCTCTTTCCTCTATAATTATGGAGTCAAACTATCCCATCTCTCTTGTACATACTTGTAACAATGATGAACCAATCCAACTATCAATGTCTGCATTCTATTATAATCCTATATCCTTAAGTTCATGGTCTTTCTTCATGCAACCTTATGATCCAAAAGTTGTAACCATTCATTTATGATTGCATTAGGGTCATTGGATTCTTTTCTCACTAGGAGAGCAACTAATTTTTCTCTCTCCTCATACTCCTCCTTGAATTCACCCTTGAATTTTTCATTTCTAAAGTAGGATGTCAATGCCCTTACTTGTAAATCCTCCACAAACATCAAGGGGTTCCATATTGTCTCCTCAGGCACTAGATAATTGTGCAAATAATACTCATAGAGTTGGTCATCTTCATCTCGTGTAGAATCAGCAAAAATGTTAAGGAAATCAAATTTCCTGCTCATGGAAACTAGTTGGTTGCTTATTAACCTATTGAATTGAAGACTCAAAAAATTCTCCTAGAGAAACAAGGCATAAGTTTTAGCTAGGGGTCTACATCTAACAATCTGGGCAGCCTTGTCTACTACCTCTTCCACTTTAACTGCTAACTTTCTCAATTCAATGTCCTTACCCTTTAGTATCTTTGTATACTTTGCCACCATTTCTTCCTTTTCCTTTTCCTTTTTCTAATTTTCCTTCTATTGAGAAAATTCTTGAGTAACCTTCCATAGTTGGTACCCAAGGGGTAGATTTGTATGATAAGTTTGAGTTTTATAGTAGGGGGTTTCTAATTTTTAACTGCAAGTTATTTACTTCCTATTTTGACCATGAAAAATTGTGCCAATAGGTCCAATTTTTCCCCATGTCCATATGTTTGTCACATTTCCTCCAACTCCTGTATCTTTATCTCCCTTTCTTTATCCTTTTTTTTCATAAGTCTAAACTAGTTCCTCTAGTTGTTTAATCATTTCTAGAGCTTCATGTAGCTCCTCCTTAACATTTATGTCCTCCAAAAACATTTCATCTTCTTCTAAAAACTACTCATCACAACCCCCTGTATAATCATAACCCTCATTACTAGGGATAACTGGGGTTTTCTTTCTTTTCTTAATGGCAATAAATACATCCTTTGAATCTAACTCAGAGGTGGTAGATATATACCACTTTCTCTTTACAGGCATATGTACATTCTCATAGGTATTTCCTTTCATTTCTGAATCAATTTCAACTAGCATATCATCCGCTTCTTGTTGTCATTTGTCTTGTGTTTCCTCTTTTGGTTTCTCTACACTTCCTCTCATAATACCTTTCTTTTTCAAATGGCCTAAACGCCTAGGTGGGGTAGATTTCCTTTCTTGTGTACCCTTATTTTTCTTCTATACCTTAGAAGGTGTGGATGAACTACCTCTCTTTTTCCTGGTCCTAGGTGCTTTAGAGAAAGATGGAGTTTCTTTTGTTGTAGGCTGGCTAGAGGCTACATGTGGTAAATCTTGCATATTTTGTTCCCTAGGTTCAACTTGGTTGCGGGTAGGTGAAGCCATAGGTGAAATAGGAGGGGTTTCTCTTATAGACCCAATAGGTGATTCCCGGGCCTTTGGTAGTGCAGGTTCCTCAAGGATATGATTAATGTCTTGAAAAGATAAAAAACTCTCCCAAGACACCTGGGGATGATGAATACTAAGACTCCTTTTTACTAACAAGGTTATCAAACAATAATGTGATAAGGATGAATCATTTTTATTCCTCTGATATTCTGACCCCATTCTTTTGAGCAAATTGTAAAGATAATTGGGCACATTGACCAATAGATTTTTACGGAGATGACTTAATAACTAAAAATCAATAGTATACAATAAAAATAGCCTACCATCACATGTAATGTACTTAATGATATAAGAGGCACAAGAGGCCCATACCCATGGCAATGATAGTCTCTTAGTACCTTGTGACAAGGAGTCAAGGTTCTCTCATGGCTCTCTAAACTCATCCCTAGCTACAACTACATTTGCTCGAACAAGGAACTTGGATCCAACCCTCGATAGACCTAACACTTGTGCAATTGCAACCTCTAAATCATCCACTTTCAACCCCTTGACTGTGGCCTCGTCAAATTGTAATGTGGTTGCAAACAGGGCTTAAATTTGATGGCCGCATGATCGTATTTAGAGATTTTTGTTGTAAAATACAATCAAAATTTTAAGAAGATTGTATCAGATGAAAGGAGAGATTTTGGATAGACTGTCAAAATTTATATAGAATTATAATGATATATATATATTTTATTTATATATAATTTTACTTACACTAAGGTATATCGTGATGTTTTAAGGGCACCTTTGAATAGATAACCGTCATTAAAAAAAAAATTGACCGGCAAGGTCGACCATCAAATTTAAGCCCTAGTTGCAAATTGCCTTGTCATTTCTTCATTATACTCTGTCAATTTTAGGAAGTAGTCCAACCATCCAACCCTTGTAAAAATGGGAAAACATAATGTGTCCTCCAATATCTTCTCTCTTTGGATAATGTCATCTCCCATGGTGAAGTAATCTGCCTCTACTCAATGCTCTAAAAATTCAACTTAATTTTAATTCAATCACCTATAAACCCTCTCTATTCTACTATACTCACATTCACTTTTCCACTCTAATTGTACTATAACTCTCTTTTTACATCCCTTTCTCCTCTGTATTAGCTTAATTCAGCTTAAATTGGGTTCAAATTATCTCAGAATCTAGGATCTATGGAATTGACAACTGAAATTAACAAAAATGGTTTGCATGCCTATTTCTACATTTGGCTTTTGTGGCAAAAAAGTAAAAAATTTGGATGATATATTACCCCCCCAACTTAGGTTTTGAAGTGACCTCACTTCATTTCGTGTGAAAATAGGTGAAGGGTATAATTACAAAATATGGAAATAAATGTAATAAATAGATAGCATGCTAAATTTAATGTAAATACATAATGAAAGCTTTTTGAAATCTATGATAATGATGGTAGTGTTGTATGCATAACTGTCAAATGTGATTAACATAACACCATGTGTGTGAGGTTGATTGAAGAGCATCTGTAGTATGATATTGATTTGACAAGATTTAATTTTATTTTATGGTTAAATGAATGATAAGGTGGCACGTGTAATGAAATGAAGCAAAATGTACGAATGATGGGTGATGAAATGACAGTTCAAATGCTTGAAATTCAAATTGGAAATGTGATATGGAATAAGAAAATTGTGTGGACTTAGTATAATAGGATTAATGTTGCATGTGTGAGAAAAAGTGAAATGAAAGGTGATGAAATGAAATTAATGTAGTGAAAAATTTTAAATGCTTTAATAGATAGCATTGTGGGTACCTTTTGCAATAGGTCCCGAATTGAACTATGACAACTCACATGTATTAAGCTACAGGTCCCTACTACAATAGGGGCCAATGTTGGATTATAAAAACTTTAATACATGAAGCTACAGGTCCCTTTAGCAGTATGAAGTATTCTTGGAAGAATATTTTGAATCATAGTAACTATGTTGTGTGTGCATAAAATAATGGGGTAGTAATTTATAACTGAGTGACCTCAAGAGATGAACTGTGTAGGTCATATAGAAAGGAACTGTGAGAATTGGTAGTATCTGTTGTTTAGGTGTTATCCTATGATTGATTTTTTGTATATGAACAAATATTTTGACCATATAGATGCATCAATGAAAGAAGGAAATCATCTTGCTGAGTTGGTTGTTTATATATCTTCAATCTATGTCCATTCACTGACAATGTAAACCTAACTACATCTATAGTTTGTAACTTAACTGGTCCATTGGGAAATAATTATTGCATTCCATAGGGTCCCAACCATCTTGAATGTAACTTACCCTTGTGTTATTTGTACTTGGAATCATATAGTAAAGCCCAGTCACCTACAGTGAACTCTTTGGCCATTATAAACTGATTATTCCATTTGGTTCTCTATTTTTGAATGATCTATGTATGATTCATGGCCTCCATTCTAATTTTATCCAATCCATTTAGATTGTGTAACCTTTATTTCTATGCTTTTTTCAAATCCATTCCTAAATCCACTACTATCCTAAGTGTCTTGTATTCAAATTCTATTGGTAGAACTACTATTTTACAATAGACTAACTCATAAGGTGTGAAACCTCTAGTTGTTTTCCATGTTTTGTAGGCACACACTGCTTCAGATAATCTTGAGGCCCATTCTTTCTTGTGAATTTTCACTACTTTGGTCAGAATATTCTTAATTTCTCTATTTGTAACCTCCACCTACCCATTGTCATGGGGATGATAAGGTGTTGATTTTCTATGTCTTATTGAATATTCTTTAACAAATTGATAAATAAGGTCAGAATTAAACTGAGGACCTTGATCAGTGACAATTTATTTAGGTACTCCATACCTAGTGAAGATATCTTCATACAAGAACTTAGCTACATTCCCATCTCTTGCAAATTGTAATGCCTTGACTTCAACCCATTTTATCAAATATTTTGTACAAACTAAGATATACTCTTTGTTATCAGAGGCTAGTGAAATTGGCCTAATGAAGTCAAGCCCCATTTTCCAAATGGTGCCAATGCTATTTGTGTTTGTAAAGGCATTTCATCTATCCTTGTTGGTTTTCCCATCCTTTGAAATCTGTCACAGCTTCTGGTATACTTCACTAAATCCTTGTGGAGAGTTGGCCAATAGTAACATATTGTCAAGATCTAAATTTTATCCTTTTGGCTGCAAAGTGGCCCCAATAGGGCTCATCATGAAAATCTTTTAGAATGTCAAAGACCTCATCTTCTCTTATACATATTCTCATTATATTATTTGGACTAGTGTAAAACAAGTAACTAGCCACCCAAGAATATGGAAAGCTTTTATGCACCAACTTTCTCTTTTCTCTAAGAGAGAAATGTTATGGAATCTTCCCTGCTACTAGGTAAAGAGTCATCCATAACACCTTCTATTTTTGTAGGCAATCTAGATAGAAAATTTTCCACCACATTAGCTTTCCTTGGCTTATCCACTATTGTTAAATGTCAAACTCTTGTAGTAAGAGAATCCATCTAACTAGTCTCCCCCTAACTATAGGTCTGTTCATCAATTATCTTATGGTTGTATGATTTGTGTGAATGAAGACTTGATAACCAGTGATATAATTCATAAACTTATTAATAGCATAAACAACTATCAACATCTCTTTCTGAGTGATAGTGTAGTTAATCTCATCTCCTTGCAAATTTGTGTTGATATAATAGATGGAATATTCCTTTTTCCCTTCTTTTTGTCCCAAGACTACTCCTATTGCAAAATCAAAAGCATCAATCTATATATGGAAAGGCAGTGTCCAATTTTTCCCCCTTAAAATAGGTTCTTCATGTGTCAAAGTTGTCTTAAGTGCTTTAAAGGAATGTTAACATTTTGCATTCCATTCAAATTCTATGTGTTTGGTGAGTAATACAAATAAGAGTGATGCAATTTTTCTTAAATCTTAGATGAATCTCCTATAGTAGCTTCAATGTCCCAAAAATATTCAGACATCTTTGTGTTTTTGTGTCATAGGAAGTGTAGAAATGATCTCAATCTTGTTGGGATCCATCTAAATACCTTCACTTGAGATAAAGTGTCGTAGAACAATCCCTTGAGTCATCATCATGAAACATTTTTCATGACTCAATGATAGGTTATGTTCTTTACACCTTTTCAAAAACCTTTTATAGATTGATTACATCTTCATAGGTGTCTCCATATGTAGTGAAGAAATCCATGTAGATTTCCATGGAATCATGAGCATAGTCTAAAAATATACTTACCACTACCCTTTGAAAAGTTGTTGGGGCATTACATAGTCCAAAGGGAAGAACAAAATAGGCATAGGTACCCCAAGGGAATGTAAATGTAGTCTTATACTGGTCCTCTGGAGCTATCTTTATCTGGTTATAGCCATTAAACCCATCTAGGAAAGAGATGTACTTTTTCCTTACTAAGGAATCAAGAACTTGGTCAATGAAAGGTAGGGGGAAGTGATCCTTTCTATTTGCTATGTTCAACTCCCTATAGTCCACACATACCCTCCATTTTCCTTATTTCTTAGGAACAATGGCTAATGGTGACACCCTTTGGCTATCAGAAATGGGATAAATGAAGTCGGCATTGAGTAGCTTTTGCAACTCAGTCTTGATTATTTCTCTAAGGAAAAGTTTATTCTCCTTTGGGGCTATCTAATTGGCTTAAAACCATTATTTATGTAGATCCTATACATGCAAAGTTTTGGATAAATTCCTTTCATATCATGGTAGTCCCATGCAAAGGCTACTGCATGTGCCTCTAGTACAATGTTCAAGGAATTTCGTTGTTCTTCAATTAATCCATTATTGATGTTTAGGGTTTTACCTGGCATAATTTCCCATGTTTTGGATTCTGATTGGATAGATGAGAGATCAAGGCCACTAATGTTGGGAACACATTGTTGTGGAAAAAGGGAATGGAATAGTTGGGATACCTCCTCTGGTGAATTTTTAAGTATAATGTTCTACAATGGATCCTACATACATGAAAGGTAGTCTTGTTGTTGTGGGTCCCTACTATAGTTGTGTTGTATGACATGGTCAATTAAGTCATCCTCATCTTAGGTTCCTAGCAATGGATTGTGTTCTATTGTCATGAGAATTTGCAAGGAATAATGATCTTCATCCAAGGTAGGCCATATAGTCTGCTCCAGATTTTCATGAGGTTGGGTTGGTGGATAGAGAACCAATTTCTTGGTTACAATCCCATTGGATATTATCGTGTTCCCAAACCTACAACCTATGAATGCATCAATTGTAGCTAACCATGGTCTGCCTAAAATGAGTGGATATCCCACAAGGCTGAACTTTGGTTACAAGACTATAAAATCTACAAGATACTCCCATGAATCTAATGAAATGACTAAATCCTCAATGATTCCCTTAGGCTTTACTATTGACCTATCTACCAATTGTAAAATAGTTGGTGTAGGTCTAAGGTTAGCTAACTGAAGTAGTTGCATTATCTCTTTAGTCATGGCATTAATTGTTGCCCCTAAGTTAATGAAGGTGTTCTTGATAAGGGTCCCATTAATCTTAACATCCACTATTGAACTTCTAGGGTTTCTGTATTTAGGGACAATTATATTCCCTAGCATAATATCAACAAGGTTTCCTAGGACATGAACTATCTGAGGGTCCTTCCTCTTTCTCCCTGGTTTCTTAAGACATAGGTCCCTTACTATCTTGGTATATATTGGGATATCCTTGATAGATTGCATGATGGGAATCTTGATACTGATATCCTTAAGCTGGCCCAATAGGTATGTCTCAGCTTGGGTATTATTTTTTTGAATGGCTAAATGCTCAAGGAAAGGAGGATTTGTACTTGAGGTAGTCAACTTTACCTGATTTCACCTAGGTTCCAAAGGTGAATTGTCTAAATCTTCACCTATAGGTTCATCATCCTCCATCTCAGTAATTTGGGGGGATGAAGGTCTAGTTAGTGTCTTCCCTGATCTGATGTGTACATCACTCACCTCTACCCCATAAGTGGGGTATTTTATAGCCTCGTTAGTATAAGCATTTTGGAAAGGCTTTCTATTAGGGTTAGGTGTAGGTTGGGAAGGTAATTAGGGTGCTCTGGGTGGTTGAGATGTTGTGTTTGGGGGATTAGGCATGATAGTCTGATGTTGTGGCTGAGAAGGTAGCAAAGGCTGTTGATAATTCACATTTTTTTGTTGCCACTGCTGGCCATTTTTCCATTGTGGCCACTATTGATTTTGCTGCAATGGCCATTAAGGATTATAATTGGTACCTTAAAAAAAATTAGGGCAATTCATTTGGTTGATGTTGGTTCTATTTTTGTTGAGTTTTTTTCCATTGCTGATGGTTTTTCCATTGGTTTTGGTTATTTGGCCAAGGATGAGAATTCCAAGCAAAAAAATTTTGATTACTAATAAAAAAATATGTATTGAAATTAAGAGGGTCTTGTAGCATACCTTGTCTTGGCTGCCATGGCCTTCTTTGAGCAATATAAAATAGTTACCCATCTTCTTCTTTAAGTGGTTGAAAATCAAGTTTTTCTGATTTGTCTTATGTAATACTAGCAACCCTCTTGCACTTGTAAATTGCTTTCCTTTGTCTGCAATTTGGGTAGTATTTAGTGAGCATGGCTTCAACATCTTCCTTTTTCTTCTTTATATGTAGAGTGTCCAATTGAGTAGCTAGGTGACTTATGATATCCTCCTTCATGTTGTACAATAGATTACTTGACTCACTCTTGAAACCCCATTAGATATCTTGCCAATGGTGGATGTTCTTTCTCCTCTTGACCTTTTGGTGAAGGTCCTAGAGTAGTTTTTACAGACCTTGCAGATCTCTTCAAAGGGTAATTGAGACACATCCCCTTTCCCAATAAGATTGATGGAATCCATGAAATATTCATTAACTCCTCCTAAGAACACAAGCTTTAAGGATTCTTTTGATAGCTTATTATGTAGGTTTTTCTTCAAGAAAAATTGAAACCTTTCTACATATTCTTCCAATGGTTCATTCTTTTTGAGTCATTCTAAAGATATCATCTCTTCTCCTATTAACTCCTCTACAATAATCTTGGTATTTCTCCAAAAAAATTGTTTTCATGGTATCCCAATCTGGAACATATTTTCATAATCCCATAAACCATCTCAGGGAAACATCTTTTAGAGTGGTAGGGAATAACTTGAGCTTATGAGCATCAGTTGTACAGTCATAGCTCCTACATAGGACATCAAAATAAAACACTTGAATTTGTTTGGATCTTTAGTCACCAACCCATAGAAGAAGGGTAATGTTGAAGGAGGGATATTCTTTAGCACAGTAGACCTTTTTTAATTGGTAATTGAAAATTCAAAGGTCACATGTTCGAGTGGATCATCCACTGTTGCATCACCCATTGTTTGGAAGGTCCCCTATGTAGTTTTAGTAGATGTTGGTGAAAGGGAAGATTCTTCTTCAAAAGTACCCTCGCTTTGATCAATGTAGTCACCAATATCTACTCTAGCTTGTTGGCTTGTTGAGGGAAGGAATCTTCCCAAAGAGTCTCTCTACCTCCACATGCAATACATATGACTTTGTATGGCAATGGATCCTACACAATGTTAGTGAAATGCTCTGATATTTTAAGAAGATTAAACCTAATAGTCCTAATTCTGAAAACAAATTCTAAATTAGGAAAGCTAGGAAATGAAAGAAACTAATCTTTGAAAGTAGCATTGTCCCCGGAAATGGCACCAAAAATGTAGAGTTCCTACTAGTGTCTAGTAAACTTGGCGGTGATCACATAATTCAAGGGGAAAACCTAGCTAAAAAATCCACTTAACATTGGAAAGACCTTCATTGAAGTATCGACCAGGGCTAGTAGGCTTTTGATGGTACTAGCGATGTATGTTCTTTCAAAGACTGGAAACTACCTAAATTGTTCTAGTAAAGATACTACACTTGCTAGGAAATCATAAGACTGCAAAACAGTAAGGAAAGTATTTTTTTCCTATGGCTATGGATACCTATAGTATAATACTATAGATAACTATTGTTTAGAAGTAAATGTTGAAAATTGACTGAACTGATGATTAAACCTATTCTACACTCTGGAGTACAACAATTCTAGTAACTACAGTATGATTATGAAATAGGAATTGTTCATGCATTCATCAATGATTGAAGACACAAAGAATCTATTTAACAAAAACTACATTTATAAAGTAACAACTAAAAATAGAAATGAAATAACTAAAAAGAAAGGAGTGAAGGGTAGCTACCTTGAGTGGCCATTGCTCAAGTAGTTGTCTTCACTTAATCTAAAACCAAATCTAACTCCTTAGATCCAACATAATCATAGTAACTCAAATTCATTCATTACATAAATCCAAAATATCACATAAAATTCTTCTCATCGATCTTATTCGTGAAATTATAATTGCACAATAAACATATTTTGTTTTTCAACTAAAAATTGAAAGAGAATCTAAAAAAATGCTAAAAATTGATTGACTAAAAATTGACAAGCTAACTTAAGACTCAACCAATGTGTTGTACATATAGGCATGAGGGAGCTTATTCAAAATAGGACTCTAAACTAAAATCTCTAATGACCACTTCCTAGATTTCAGAGAGTGACAAAGATTCAGTTAAATCTAAATGCAAGTAGAAAAGAAGAAGAGTCCAAGTTGGATTGTGACTCTATTTGTAACAGACTGGAACATGGAATGCTCAAAATTAGTTTATAATTCCAATTCCAACAAGGTTCTTCCTTCTCTAGTGTCTTTATTGAATTCCATAATGATGCATTATCTCCATCATTAAATTTCTCCATGTTATAGTCAACGTTTTTATTTTATTTTGGGGCATCCCCTGCTTCATTGTTCAGGAACTCCTTTGATTGTGGTCTTTGTTGTAGTTGATGTGGGCTACAATTCCTCCTCTGGATGCAAGGGGTTTGTTCATAAAACATGTACACAATACTAACAACCATGACTAAGCATAGATATCCAATCACAATTCATACATATTTAGACATAAATCATGCATTAACTATCACATCATAATTGTATTTCCATTTACCTAAACCAAGTTCAGGGTTTCCATTATATGTATCAAAGATAGCATAATGTATGAAAATGTATAGGAGAAATTTTTTGGTAATGTCTATAAGCCTGTATAAAAGATATAAAAACAAACTATTATCTAGACTCGTCACTTTCCACCAAGACCATTAATGTCATTGACAACTTCATCAACTCTGACCATGTAGGTAGTAATATCTTCATCTTTAGACATCCTTAGGGTTTCAAATTTGGCTTTGTAGATCTACATCTTTGCTTGTTTGACCTTGTCATCTCCTTCATAGATTCCTTCCAACTTTTTCTAGATATCTTTAGAAAACTTGTCGCTCATAACCTTCACAAGTTCTAAATCAGTAAGACCACTCAGGATTACATTCCTTGCTTTGTCATTGTTCTCATATGTCTTGATATCATCATCAGTTGATGGTCCATTTGCATGCACTCTATAACCTCTTTCAACAGACTTCCAAACACCAAATCCAAGAGAAACCAAGAAGGACTCTATCCTAGCCTTCCAGTAGGTAAAATGTGTTACATCAAACAAGGGAGCTTTGACACCTTTCATGTGCACCATTTAGATATACCTCAAGCAGTTAAGCTTCTTCCTTGGAACCACAACTTTGATACCAATTGTTAGATATAAAAGACAACTAAGAGGGGGTGAATCAGTTGTATACTTTTAAAACATCAAAAACCCTCATTAACATTTAGATCTACATTAATAGAATGTAAACATGTAAAGTAGTAATGCAAAAACATCCAAACACATAAGAACTCCATATTTATGTGGAAAACCGAAGAAGGGAAAAACCACGATGAGGAACTAATATATGAATTACAACATTGAATATAATAAGACTTACTACCCAGAAAGATAAAGAAAGACTCCCTTTCAATGGCTCACTACCAAAGGACTCATTGTCTAGAAGAAAGAAGAATAGAAGAAGGGATGGCTCACTACCAATTTGAACTACTAACAATGCATCTCTCATATGTCGAAGGTATAGTTCCATTGAAGCACAAACAACTCATAAAATAGATTGAAATGTAGACACATTATGTTCACCACATTATGAAGTCATAGGCATTAAGGCTCACATTCAGATCAACATACTTGATAAAATTTGCATCTTTTCACATCACACACTCTACTCTTGATCCACACAGCAATTCACCTTGCATTTATACCATAGATGTGACCTAAAACAATCTCAATTAGGTTGGCCTTAAGGAAACGTATACACCTCAACCATGTAACACCAAATAGGTTGGCACCAAAAACTTCCACTATATAAAGAAATGAATCCAAACCATGCCACTAATTAAATGGGACCCAAATCTACACCAACACACTTCTCAACACTTCCTCAAACAATAATTAGTGCTAGCATGCCAAGTCGGCCAAACCTGCACTAACACTAACATGTGACTCCAAACACACCTCTTCAATGTATGGAAACATCTCGCAAACCACACATAAACTCTCCATGACATCCATACAACATTTCAGAATATTCAAACATCATCATAATGTTCTGCACAGATATTACAACTACCTAAAACTCAAGAACAACTTTATTCTATGCAACCAGACATACTAGGACAGACATCCAACACACCAGACACCTTTGTGGAAAAAATCAGTAGCTAAAAATTCAAGAGAAGGTAAATACAAACAATATAATCGCATTCCCAAATTTGCAACAGCAGAACCTTCACTACAAAGAAATGTAAAGCAATCTCATTTCTCCTAGACACCTTATTTCACTAGAAAGACATTTTGTCAAACACATCTTCCACTATAGTATGATAAAAAAACCTGAAACTCTGGATATAACACCCTTAAACACCTCTAATCATCACATCCAAACTGCATGAGCATATCTTCAATCATGAAGAAATGCGGAGAAAAACACTGAACACCACTCTGTCACACTAAACTCTATTTTATTCAAATTTTCTCAAAAGCGCTTGGAAACCAAGTGAACCAACTTCATTAGCAACATTACAAACATCTTTACAACACATATACAACATTTGCAACATGCAATACTTTCCAACTACAACAATCTCCCAAACACAAGTCAAACCAACGACCTCTACAACTATTCCATGTAAATTATTACAATTTTTTTTACATATAAACAACACTTAGAAAGAAAATAAAAATAAAACAATAGAATAATCCAAAAAATAAGTGGCACCAAATTTACCTTAAAAAAATATCATAATGGGTAAAATTAGCCTCCAAAGTACTAAATTTGATGTATTTATCAAAATTAAATATTTACAACATAATAGCAATCTTTGTGCTTCCTAGAAGATATCCACTTTAAACTTGAAGGAATTTCAACAACATAACCCTTTATAAATTATGACATACAATATCCACCTTAATCCCTATATATAGTCCAAGGAGACCCAATAAAAAAAAATGATTTTTGAAAAACATTGGCTCAAAACAATGTTACAAATTCAAGTACAAGTGGTCCAAATTCAACCCTTATACTCCACTCCAAAATGATTTTCTCCATAATTAGAATGTAATTCCCAATTAACTAATTTGATCCCTATAGCTTGTTAACATTTTTGTCTTGTCTTGGCCCAAATAGCCACTGGGGAAGTCTTATAATTTTTTTAAAAGTTAAAAAAAATAGTCTAAGTCTTTGGAGGTCTTAAGTTATGTTGCAAAAGGCATGAAAGATTAATAAAAGTTTTAGGCACCAAAAAACAAAAAAAAATACACTTTTAATTTTTTCTAACTCCCACACCACTTATTGAGGGAAAATTTGCAAAGTTTTCTTTTGAAGTGTTCTACGGTTAGGTTTCCTTGTTATTGTAGTCTATTTTTCCCTTTTAATCCCAAATAATCTTTAAAAGGAGGAAATTTTTTTATGTTCAAAAATCATTTTTACTTACTCTCAAGACTTTATTTCATTAATGTTTGTTTTGAAGAGCCTTGCTTTATAGAAAAAGGGGCATTCACAACGTCTTCTTTTTTTCAAAGTCACATGCATAAGTTTTGGAGGGAGTCATTTTTATGAAAAGTTCAAGTTCTTTGACTAGGTCATCTTGATTTAGGGTTTTGGTCATATTGCTTTTCCTCCCCAGTTTTGCAAGCTACTATAATGGACAATATTATTGAGCTTCAAGTAACAAGGCTACAAAGTCATGGAAATGTTTGAAAAGGTCCTAAAGATTACCATCTATCTCGTATGTGGAAGCATGCAATGTGGTTTTTCTTATTGTTTTCGTTTCTGAGATTTGAAGGCATTAATAGAAGGTAGTTGCACATGGAAGTCTATCCATGATGAGTGGAGGGAGTGTTGGAACAAATTTTAGTCTCTAAATATGACGTGTTTTTACCATGCAAAATTTATACGTGGAGTTCATTTTTGTAAAAGGTAGGTCTATCATATTGAAGACCCTTGCATCATCATCATTGTCATTAAGAATTCCTTAGTCTTTATTGTAGGTTACCTTTGAATTGTATTTTCCTATTAAATAAGTTAGAAAGGTATATGCATGTGAGCTTTATGAAGATATCGACATTGTTAATAAGGTTATCAGCATGGGTTGTATCTAGAAATGGAACAACATGTATCATTTAATGCGTTTGAGGTTTTCAAAAGTGGATAAACAATACTCATGACATGGGCAGGTCCTACATTGGAACCAAGTAACCCTTCACAAAGATGATATCATATTGAACCCTTTTTTAGTAGAAGCAGTAGGGTTAGGGTTTGTGGAACTTCTTGGAGCAATCACAATTTGTTTCTTTACCATTATGATAGAGATCCTATTGTTATTTTACTATTAATGTCATAATATTTTTCTATTCTATGAAATCATTGTTTCATTAAGAACAATCATTAGGAATAGTCCTACAATGGTAGATTAATGGTATTGTTTGGACCTTAAGATCATTTTCCAAGTTTGAATATATGTATGTGTCATGCATGTGTCTGTGAAAGGTGTGGGTTTTTGTAGAAAAGGTGAAAGCTAAACACTTTCCATATAATCTATGTGAGCAGAGATTAAATAGTATCCTAAAGCTTGTAAAACCTAAGTTGTCATAGTGTCAAAAGTTTGCATTTACAATATTTGTAAGAGACTTAAATCCTTGAGAACTTTAAATGAAATGACAAGAAGGTCCACTATATGGTATGCTCAACATAATGAACTTAAATTTTATTATTGTAGACACCTAAAAAATTCCTAAGCATATCACATATCATGATCTCGCTTACTAACATCATTTTCTTATCACTATCACCTAATTAATCTTTTTAATTAAATAATGTCAATTATTTAGTTAAATTCACCTTTTTTCTCCTATTAGTTGAATAACTAAGGTTATTTGGTTAATTCATCATTTTTATGCTAATGTTCCTCTCATTTGATTAAATAATGTGAATTGTTTAATTAAATGTCATAATCTCTCTTTGATTAAATAATTCTTAATTGTTTGATTAAAGGTCCTAATTCATCCACTTGCACAATTAAATGATTTCTTAAATTGTTTAATTCACTAATTATCCCTCCAATCCTCCAACTTCTAAAACTTGCACAAGAATATTCCCTTTTAAAATTTAAATATTTCCCTCCAAAAGGAAATATCTCTCACATGGCTTCCTAAAATCAAGGGAATTGGTTGAGTCTCTGATGGATTATGAGCCTTTAATCTAATCCTTGATCCATGTCATCATGTAATCTCAATCCTTGATCTATTCTTGATCCATTCCTTCATCTCTCATTTGATTCCATCCCTTGATCATCCTTTTCCATCATTGCCATTGATCAATATCTCTTAAATCTATAAATAATTCACCATTTAACATGAATTCATCCAAAATCCTTCAAGAAATGTTATAATCTCAAATTGATGACTCCATTAGAGAAATTTGAGAGCATCTTATGAATAAACTTCATCAATCTTCATCAATAAATCTTTTGCACATCAATGGATAATGCATAAACTGAGTCATCCATATCTGCATCTACTCATTATGCATCAATCCACAATAGGATTGAGAGGTTTACATAATAGTTAGGTTAAATTTTCTTTTAATTGTGTTTATTTCTTTGAATTTGAATATCCTTATTGTGTTAATTAAATTTCATTGAGAATATGTCTTTGATTGTGTAGACACCTAAAAATGGTCTGGAGAATCTAATTAATTGAATACGACTTATTTGATTAATTAATCTTAAATTCTTCTACTTGGTAAATAAATAGAAATATTTATTTATATTAAGTTCATTTATTAATTCTTCTATTTTTCTCTCCTAATTAAATAAACAAAATCAAAAACTTTGTTTTATTTAATTATTATCATTTTCATCATATTATTTCTCTCTTAATTAAATAAACAAAATTAAAAACTTTGTTTTATTTAATTATTATCATTATTACTTCTATCTTAAAATTAAATACACAATTTAAATAATTTGTGTTATTAAAATCACCTTTCTTCTTAATTAAATAAAGATTGCTAAAAATCTTTTATTTAATTATCATTCTCCTTTTAATTTAATAAAACAAACCCTATAGTTTGATTTATTAAATTATTTATTCCTCCTTTTTGCTAAATTTAAATAAATTAAAAATATTTAAATTTATGCATAAATTTTGCACTATTCACTCACCAATAAAATTTATTTCTCAAAATTCAAATTAATGGCACTGCCATTCACGGGAAAAGCTTCAAGGACAAACCTGCAAGAAATTCTCTCAACAACCTTCCACCCACCTTCCCTCTTATCTTGCCTGGTGTTTTCATGGGGAGAAACCATTCTCCATGATCAGCTCCTTCTTCTCATCCCATGCCTTTGGATTCTCCAGAGAAAATCACAGCCCCTCATCCCGGTTTCCTGTACAATTGTGCTGCCGTGAAAGCTACAAATACAGCTCTTGGGCTACAAGAAATGGATCCCAACTAATGCAATCTTACTCTGCAGGTTTCCAAAGCATTCAAGCATCCAAACCATCCAGCATTCCAGCATCCATCAAGCAGCATTCAAGCATCAAGCATTTGTAGTCATGGCTGCCATTAGAATAGAATTTGCATATTTTAATCATATTAGAGTAGAATAGTTCATTTCTCATTCTCTAAGTGTCATTTTAATAGTTTAATTAGCTTACAAATCTGAGAGCTAAGTAAATTAGAGAAATCTTTAGAGTTAGAGAGCAATAGGATAGATTTCTGAAGCTTTTTAGTTTAAATTAGTTTAAATTCATTTAGTTTTAGATGCAATATCCTATTTAGAAGCGTAGATGCATAGTTTAGTTTGTTTTTCCCCTTCTACCACTTACAGATTGATCATTATCTTGTCTCATTTTCTTTGATTCAATGTTATTTGATCAATTGATTTCACATGTTCACAATTATGAATGCACATACTCATTATGATTTAGTAATATAGTGTCTTGGAATGTTGAGATGTTAAGGGTTTTTTTCTTGATTCTTATCATGATGCATGTATAAGGGTGGAGTGATATTGATAGGAAAATAAAATCATGATTATTGAAACTCTTATTATTATTAAAACCCTCATTCCCATCCAAGAATGGGTTTCCTTCAACACTATCTACAAATTATTAATACCCTAGCCTAGTGTTGAATCCTTTATGAAGTGCATGTTGACCTAGATGAAAATAAAAAGCTCAATAAAATAATTACAATAATATATGATAGTGAGGCATGAAAATAGAGGGTCATGAAGACTATTATTATAGTGAGCAGAGGTGGAAGACCAAAAGAACCAAGTCAATACAAAGTGATAAAAGGAAGAAGACACTTAGCAGGAAAATCCTACTATGGTAATGGTCAATAGATAGTCCACAAGAAACAACTAATAGTGATCTTTATGGTGACCTAATGCAAGTATATTTAGGATAGCATCATATATCCCTAAGCAAAAATAAATCACAATAAAAGAGTAGATATGTATGATAGAGGTGAAGATGTGTCTTGATAAACATTGTCAAATGTCCAAAAAACTCATTAGAATATTTTTGGAATAACTATGTAATCTTAAGATTTAAATCATCATTTTTTGGAATCATGTAGGTTCTTCATCCAATTGTTTAAATGTAAAGGAAGTTATGTAATATTGTTGTTTCAATGATGAGTGACACTAATAAGGTAGAATATAGAAGTCATTAAGCTATCACAAAGTGCATGAAACAATAGGATTAGGAAGGATAATAAGTACTATCTATAAAGTCATTTTTTAAGAATAAGTAATAGTGACCTTATCATGAAACACATGTACTAGTTTGTTGTAAAAAATGGTAATTAAATGGTTACTATCCTTTGTTTATCTTTATTTCTAATATTGAATATGAGTATGTGGCATGGTAAAGTCTCATTAGGGTTATTAGGGAATCATCAATAGATCCCTTATAATCTTCTTGAGAGGTTCATGTCATCACCAAAGCCATAAAGGAATGAATAAGGCATAGTTTCAAAACTTTCATTCAATCCTTGTTGTTGTCAAAGCTCACAAACTCTCATAGTAAAGAACTCTTATCAAATAGTAAAACCCCTTTTCAAAGACTTACACTTATCCATGAAGGAGTAGTTTTGAGATTAAAATAATGAGAATCTAAAAACACCTATGAGAGACCTCACATTCATGAGGATAGTGTGTCTTGATAGGAGGAGGATAGAAATATGACACAAATAGTGAGAATGCTAAAATAGTTACCATAGAAACAAAAAAATCTTTAAAGCTATAAACTTGTACAAGGAGGGAGATTCAATGCTATTCATGACTATGAAAAATAAAGGATATAATGACAAAAATCTTCATTGTTGATGTCAAATATACACCTGCCAATAGAGGATAAGGATAGTGGTCAAACGAATAGGCAGTGACAAGAGCCTAGAATTAAGGAATGGTGAAAATCACATGATCTAAACATGACAATACAATATTAGATATGTGGCATTCCATTTGGAGGTATGAGAAGATGAGAAGAAGGTACAATTTATAGTTCATGATGCATCAAATAATAGAGTCTCATGTAGGTTTTATGCAAGTTATGGATGGGCATGTTGCAAGCCAAGAAGGTAAATATCTACAAGATATTTTATGATAGTAAAGATAAAAGTTATGAGACTGTGGGAATAAGAGTAGAAGTTAGTTCCCTTGGCCATTTATGGGGGTTTTTGCACTTTATCCATGAATTCATCTATGTGGAATCATGGAATTGATGTCAAGGTCATTTTCACTTGCCTCAAACTTAGGTTTTGGATGGACACATATTTGTAGTTCATTGGATTGGGTCAATTCTAGGGTTTCTACCTCTACCACATGTTCCTTAGTTGTCATATTCCCTTCTAATTAAGGTTTAAAAGGAACATTTTTTCTCATTTTAAAGGGTTCTTCTTTTGATTTTGGGAGCAAAGACTTTCAATTTACACTTCTATAATTGTATATTGGCTATGTGCATATGTATCAATAAGAATTTGTCAATTTTCACCTCTTATCTCTCTTGCATCCTATGTAAATATTATTACCTCTAAGTGCAAGCACAAATTTTTCATCTATTATGTATGCATTATATGTTATTTTTGTTTTCAAAGCTAACTATGGATATCTCTTCCCTCTTAGTTCCCTGTCAAACCCTAACCTTTGTGTATGCCTCCAAGAAATAGTATAGTAGAGAACTATGTGAGTATCTCTAGTGATCCCTATTGATTCTCTATGAATTTTTAGCAAAAAGAAAGAATTCTAAGCTTGGTGCATCATAATTTCATATTTTTGTTTTCCTTAGCTCTTTCCTCCTGGAATGTAAGTAGCATTAGGATTAGTTAATAGGCTTTCAATATTGAGTTAGATTAATGCTCTGCACTTAGTTTAGAGAGGGAACCATCCCTTATTTGGAGATTCAGCTTCAATCATTAAGGTCCCTCACCTTGAATCCATTCCCATTTTTCACTGGAATGTTGGGCAGTAGGTTCAAGAAGAGTGCATTTTCAAGTGTTACAAAAAGGTTTAGAATTTTGGAGCTTAAAGTTACAAGTTCCAAATATATTCTCCTCTCCACCACCCATATTATCTTATGTTTGTTTTGTATTGAATAATGGACCTCGATGGACACTTGAAACCCAAGTTTCAAGTTCCAATTTATTTCCGCACCTTGACACCAAATTGAGTACTATCTTTAATGGCATAACATGTGAGTCATGTAGGGGTTTATATATACACAATTATTACATTTTTCTTCACTTTTTTCATTTCAAATCATCAAGAGAGTTTAGTTTGAAATCTTGTGAAGATCGTTATGGATGAAGTGATTTAGGGTCATGAATGTTGACCTCTCTAGACCCTCTTTAGACAAAAAGAAACTAGTAAAAATTTGGGGTCATTGGTTCATTGAATTCCCAAAATCCACGTACATTAGAATAATAGGTTTCATGGGGAAATTTTTTCTTTGCCCAAGTTTTACAATGACAAGATAGTTTTGTTGGAGTTCTCAATATAGATAATGAAAAATCACAAGAAATATATCAAGAAGCATAAGCTATGGGTGCAATTCCAATTTATCCTAAGACTCTAAATTTATGCTATTATGGTTTGTGCACAAACCTCAAAATAAGAATTAGTAGCAATAAACATTAAAATCTATAAACCCAAAGTATATTATGACCCAAAGGGAAAATAGAAAGACTCTTGGGATATTCCCATGAACATGGATCTCATTTGGAAGATTTTTGGGTTGATTTTTAAGGTGGAAATGATGTAAAAAAAAGCTCGGATTTTGTAGGTTACTACTAAATAAAATAAGAGCATTCAATATGGGAGGAAGGATTTTTCAAGTAATATAGACAATGAGAATGCATTTAACCCATTTTATGATATAAAAGATATAAAAATTCAATCTCTCCCATCTATAAAGTGGGCATCAAGAGAAGAGTTGTCTATAAAGGAGATAAGAAAAATGGTTGAATATTTTCCCTTATCCTAGTTTAAGGAAAAGATGGAGAATTTTTAGAAATGGAAACAAAAGAGAAGATGAAATCTCTTTCACAACTAAAAAACCCAAGAAGACCAATAAAAATTCTAGGAAATAAAATTTTAAGGAGAGTAGGTCTTTGGAAGATGTACAGAAGGCCATGGAAGAATAAGATTTTATACATGAGAAAGTAGAGGCTGGAGTTAGAATATGATTTAGATATAAGCCTTTGAAATTAGTATATGCTATGGATGCTTTAGGGAATTCTACCTAGAAACAAGCTTTAATTGTTGTAGATAATGAGGATTCATCACCCCAAAGGCTCTAGGTCACAGGAGAGCCCAAGTGAATGAACTTCCCTAAAATACCTTAGGCTTGTTTGACGTGTTGAGAGAAAGAATGAAAAGGAAGGGCAAGTAGTGTACTACTTCCCTTTTGCTAAAAATAGGTGTATCCAAAACTAGGTGAGCCGACCTCAAAGGTTTCAGACTGTAGACCAAACAACTCACTGTTTGAGGATGGTAGCACATAAACTAGACTCCAGCATAGTGCACTGGCATCTCAGGGGTGTGTTGGCATCCTGTATGGACAAGTGCCTAGTAAATAGACCAAAAAGCACAAAGGTCCTACTAATGAACCGACTAGCACAGTTTCACAATTAGACAAGAAAAATACAAGAAATAAAAAGTACAACAAGAAGAATACATGAAACTACTCTAATGTGAAAATGAGAAAGAAAGGTAAGGAAAAGGTACCACTCCACCCATGCTTTGATTCTTCAACTTTAACTCCAAAGGGACAAACCAACACCAGCACACACGAAAATAGGAAAAAAATTAGGTTGCATTTCAAGGTATGCCTCAGTCAAAACCACACTTTGGTGTTCCCACCTCCACGGGCAGCTAGATATGCAATGAGATAGGAAATTTGATCAAGAGAGAATAGAAAGTACATTATCAAATACAATGCAAAGGTAGCCTAGATACTTCTCTATAAGACACAATGATGCAAACAAAATAACAAGAGCAATATCACCTTCCTCCTGCTAGCACTCATGACTGAGAGGAAGAGATGACACCACACTGAGAGAATGGAGCTTTGTCAACCTGTAAAGATGGCGGAGTTACAAAAAGAATGTTGTAGAAGCCAAGTAGAGAGAAAGAACGAGCTAGAGAGAGTGAGATAATGATCAAGGAGTTGCAAGAATGAATGAGAGAATGAAAAAGTTGCATGCAAGAGTGAAGAAGTGAAATAATGTGAGTTTGAATGCTTGAAAATGGAGGTAATAGGTCAATTTTCATCAATCAAGGAAGGACATAAGACATTAGTTTCATAGCCAACCAGAAACATAATGATTATATAGATTCTAGGGGTAGGAATCTTATTAAGACATTAGTGCAGCGCATGTGCATCCCTAATATAAATTCCTCCATCGATGAAGAAATACAAGAATTTTGGTATGTGGTGACTGACCATGTGAATACTGTACACTCATAACATATACTCATTGGGATTTGGGGCCAGGCGGGGCCCCAAGAGGCTGTTCAGGGGCGATAGGCCCTGATAGCAAGGGTTTGGGGGTGGTAACCCCCAACAATGGGGATTTGGGGGTAACAGTCCCCAATAGCAAGGGTTCAGGGGTGTAGCCCCCAAAAAGAAAAATTCGTTAACACGTCAATGTTTTTCCCCATTGACACGTCAAGGTTTACTCGCTAACACGTCAAGTTAAAAAATGACTTTGTAAAAACCCTAATTCTAGAAGCTTCCAAAAAGCTTGTTATAAGTGGTTGGGATGTATGTTGTGGAGTGTGTAATTCATGAGATTGTAATCTGTTTTGCACTAGATAAAAAAATCATTGGGTGGATAAGTTTATGTGGATGTATCCCTTATTGGGTGAACCACGTTAAATTTTTGTGTTAATCTCTTTTGTGTTAATCTTCATTGTTATTTTTGGGTTATTTATTCTACATATAATTATTAATATTTATTGCTCCAATCTACCTGAATCCTAACAACTGGTATCAAAGTTGTGTGTATTTTGGTTGACTGGAAGGAAACCTCTAGATTTGAGTGGGAGCAATGGAAGAAGGAAAATTCAAGGTTGAAAATTTCAATGGCCAGAATTATCAATTATGGAAGATGCAGATGGAAGATTATTTGTATCAAAAGGATCTATGGTGGCCATTACAAGGAAAAGAAAAGAAATATGTTGTGATGTCTGATGAAGAATGGGATATTCTAGAGAGAAAGGCATTGGGAACCATTTGGTTATGCCTAGCACCATCTGTGGCATTCAATATAACAAAATCAAAGAAAAAAATGGATCTGATGGAACATTTGGCTAAATTATATGAAAAACGCTCAGCCTCAAATAAGGTATTTCTCATGAAGCATTTTTTTAATATGAAAATGATTGAAGGTGGATTCGTGACAGATCATTAAATGAATTTAATACAATTACCAATCAGTTAACTTTTGTAAAAGTGAATTTTGGTGAAGAGGTGAGGGATCTCTTCATTTTATGTTCTTGCCAAAAAGTTGGAATAGCTTGGTAAAGGTTGTAAGTAACTCTTTCTCTGGTTCAAATACATTGAAATTTGATAATGTTGTTGGTGTTATCCTTAGCGAGGAAATGTGATGGAAAATCATAGGTGAGAGTTCAACATCAGGTAATGCTTTGACTGTAGAGAATAGGGGAAGAAAAAATAATAGAGGAAAAATCCCAACAAATCGTGGGAAGTCACAAGGGAAGTCAAAGAAAAGTAGATCTAAATCTAGAGGAAAAATGGATTGCTGACATTGTGGAAAGCCAGAACATTTGAAGAAGGATTGTTGGTCTTGAAAAGGAAAACAAGGAGACAAATAACATGATGATAGTAAGGAAGCTAATGTTGCAAGTAATAAATTGTAGGATGCTTTAATTCTATGTTTAGATAATGTTAGTGATTCCTAGGTAATACATTCAAGGGCTTCATTTCATGCCACACCCCATAGGAAATATTTTATAGATTTTTTTCAAGGTGATTTTGGATAGGTATATTTGGGTGATGATGAACCCCGCCAGATTGTTGGAAAAGGAAAACTAAAAATCAAGTTGCAGAATGGAAATGAATGGTTGCTACAAGAGGTAAGGCATGTTCCAAATTTGAGAAGAAATTTAATCTTTGTAGGACAATTGGGTAGTGAAGGCTGCATAGTTACCTTTATAGAAAAAGTCTAGAAGGTCACTAAAGGTGCATTAGTAGTAGCTAAAGGTGAAAAGGTAGGCACATTGTATTTGTGTATTGATAATACTTATTCTACCTTAGCTGCTATAGAAATAGTTGCTACTAAGATAGTTAAAGCACTTGTTGTAGGGACAGAAATAGAATTGTGGCACCATAGAATTGGGCACATG
>VDFB02000363.1:102466681-102629682 GCA_007258455.2 Sequoia sempervirens | reverse complement strand
ACTTAGGGGATGCAGTGCGTCACATCAGGCCACCAAGAGGAATGTAATATGCTAAGATAGATCACACTTATGAAATACATCACACCCAATGCCATCCACAAAGCGACAAACACATCATATGGAACAAGAAGGCTACACTAAGAACTAAGAAAAATGTAAAATGAATAATTCCAATGTATGCCCTCACTTTAAAAGAATGGCTACACATCGTTATGTGAGCAATTACTTTAAAGTAACAAATGAAAAATGCAAAAAGAAACAAGACATGAGAGCCAACTTGGAAATCCATTATGCCAAGTCATACATTTCTAAGTAAGGCTACATCATGCAAAGGAAAAAGGAACAAAATAAAGAGGGGTTGAAACCAAAAAGGAACACAAAAACATAAGGGATATATGGATTTGGGGTCAGTATGTTCATTGCTGCAATTTTTTTATGAAAGAGCTCTGAATTATCATCATTCCCCAAATACATAGAACTAGAATAATGACACAAAAAGAGATAAAACAAAAGAAAAATAAAATCCTTTTTGGGTCAGCATGGAAGAGACATTGTGGTCTCAAATCTTTGCATCGTCCCCAAGAGGAAAACACAAGCAAATGAAAAGGTGAACGGAAACAGAAAAAGCTTTTGGGTCAACATGAAGGAGACATTTTGATCCAATGCCTTGCATCATCCCCAAAAGGAAAACACAAGAAAAGGAAAAGTAAAAGGAAAAGGGACCTTTTGGGTCAACACGGAAGAGACATAGGGCATCTCAATTCTTTGCATCATCCCCAAAAGGAAAACACAAAACAAAAGAAAAAAAGGAAAGCGATCTACAACATATAGAAGAATGAAGGTACATATAGAGGAAGTGCACTAAGAGAGAGAGCATTAAACACACATTATGGGGGAACACATTACACACATGCCATCACATCAAAGAAAAGAAAAAGAAAAGGAAAATGTAAAAAGGCTAGGAGGACAAATGCAAGTCAACCATCTAACAAGTCATCTGCCTCCCAAGTATTATCAATGTATTGTGAGGGCGATTGACTGTCGAAGGGGACAATTGAAATTGTTCAACTAGGGGAAGTACCAAGTTCATCACTCTGGATAGGAGATATCTCAGTGAAGCTCATAGATGAGGAAAACAATATATTTAATTCATCATGTATCTCATCATCAATTTTTGTTGTTTCCTCATCATCATCTAAGTTGATCACAACAGGAGGACGAATGGTAATTTCTAGCGAAGGGCATATCAGGATTTGTTGTTGTTGTATCAAATCATTTTGTTGTGATGGTTGTGTTGTACTATTTTGTGATGGGTTAGGAGGAGGAGGGTGGTCAGGTATTGCTTCTATCAAATGTGGATTTTGATTTTCTTTGTTTTCTTCTGCATGTAACTGACGAGCAAGGAGACGACGATGCCTACGCGCTCTAGCACCTTGGTTTCTTTTAATTCTATTTTGAAGTTGTTTAGGATTAAGAGTGGGTTGATCCACGATAGGCTCCTTTTCTTCCCGAGGGGGAGGAATGGAAGGAACCGAAGGGGGTGGGTCAATCACTTTCTCTTTCACTTTATAAACTTGTTTAATGTGAGGAGACATGACGAGGTTGGTTTCATTCTCTCTTGGTCATTTATAAAATGAAGGTGAAGTGTTTATTGTTGGTTGCTCGGAAGGTTGTAATGGTTTTTTAGGTTCAAAGTCAGGTTGAAGCATTGTCTCATCTAAGATAGGAGTGTCAGAAGTTGACAGGAACATGTGGTGAAGAGAGAATTTGGCTATGAACTTTTAATAAGCAATGAAAAAGAAGTTTCTACGAGGGGTGATGGATTCCATAGGTTCAGGCCAAAAGGCTTCCAAGGAAAATTTACCTTTGAAAGAAAATGGATTAAAGCCACTATGGTGTACAGTAAATATCTCATTGTCAAGCGAAAAATTCAAACATTTGTGAATGACTGAAGGGACAACTTTCATCAAGTGAAGCCAAAGATGACCTATTTGTAGATGAAACTAATCCGATTGCAGAATGATAGAGAATGTTACATCCAATGCTTTAGGTCCTATTTGTAATGGGAGTACAATCGATCCAATTGTAGGGCATGCAAAACCATGATTTGTTTTAATCCATGTTGTTGGTTTATCATAATCATCTTGATAAAGATCATGTAATACCAAAAATTCTTTCATGATCACGTTCTCACCATAGGTGGGATCTATTAATATCCAATTGGTGGGCTTATCATAGATGCAACCGGCTATGTAAAGAGGACCATCATGAATTTTTTAAGTATATTGTGAGAAGAAAAAGTAATATCAAGAGATTTTTATTTTGGTCCTTACGAGGGATAATGTCTATCATTCCTACCATTTCATCAATAGGATTAACATGTGTAACATTTTGAGTAATATCATGTTGTTCATTAGTTGTATCGACATTAATCACATCATTGTTTGAAGGTTCACTGGATTTGACAAATGAAACATTGTGTTTAGGAATTGGGTTGGAAAAAATTTGAAAATTCAGGTTGGGTGGGGCAATAGACGAATTTCCTTTAACATCAATATTTGAAATGGATCTAGACGACCATAATGAATGAGGTCTTGCATTGGGTGTTTGAGACACTTGCATTGTTCTGTGTCGTGTCTATTTTGGCAATGAAAATGACAATAAGCATTTGGTTTAAAGGTGGGGGGTAAAGGCTGGGTAGGATCAAGTGGTTTAACTATAGGAAAAGTGATCATATATTGTTGTATCAATTGATTCATTATGTTATGGAGGTTATCAAGTAAAGGGGTAGACTGTCTCTTTGGGTCCCCATATGTAAAGGGAATGACTACTTTAGTGACTGCCACTTGAGTATTAAAATGTTGAGTTAGTTATGGAGGAGGGGGATTGAATTGTTAGAATCCTTTGTTTGGTTTTCTAAAGTTTTGTGAGTTGTTTTGGTTGCTTTGTTTGGACTTCTCAGCTAAGCTAGAAGTGAATTTTGCATCACGACTAGTAACCGAGTTGTGATAGTCACAAAGAGCTATGCATAAATGCATGAAAGAAGGAAATTTCATCATGGTCAATTTATCCTGAACATGAGTTTGAAAGTTTTCAATAAAAATATTTTGGAGATGTGAATCAGGAACCTTGACATCTATTTGAGCATACAATGATTGATAGTGTGAAATGAAATCAGTTACATTTTCATCCACATTTTGTTTACACCTCATTAAATCAACCATTTTCTTTTTGAGAGTCATATGGACTTGGAAATGACTTATAAAGGCATCAAAATTTCATTAAATGATTGAATTGAATGATTGGGTAAAGAGGAAAACCACTCCAAAGCAGTATCCTTTAAAGTCCTAGGAAACAATTTAGCTAACGGGTATGTGCAACATCATCATGGAAAAAACAGGCCCTTAAGTGGCAATAAAATTCAAAAAAATCAGAGTTAGGCAACTTGACATAAAAATTTGAATAAGTTATCTATATTATTTCAAACATATGTAAGAATAGAATTTGTAGAAAATTTAATGTAGTTTCTAAATTACTAGGTTTATTTATTTATTTTTAAAATCTATTTGATGAAAATTTGAAATTTCAATGCAATAGTACTTAAATTTTAGGGAAAAAATGAGAAGTGGGTGTCTATCTGACCACCCTAACTCCAATAAAATGATACTATTTTTTTATAAGATTTTAGATATAAGTAGAGGACTCATGGCCCAATGTGATGCATATTTTTTTATAATTTTTCCAAGTAAATAATTAATTATGATTTTTTATTACAACTTTTAAAAAATTAAAAAACTGTATGTCTAACCACCTTAACTTGGTCAAAACTTCATGAAATTCATTTCTCTTTTTTTAATCCTATAGTATGTGAAGTATAGAATGTGATGCATGTTTCAGACTCAAAAAATATGATACCGTTTGAAATCTATAGATGTTTTTCAATCAGCCTATCAATCAGGACTTTAGTTGTATTTCAAATAGAAAATCAATAATAATTATTTATTAAATTCAAAGTAAAGCATAATTTATATTGGTGGAAAGCTGAGAATCTCCTTTAAAACCCTTTTGTTTCATTAATTTTGGGTTAAAAAAAGTCGTCAACCACATACCCTACAAAAACCCATCATATTGCCACTTTTGGCCCATCATGATCACCGCATATACCCTAATAGTTTATTGTCAAGGACAAAATCACTACATAAGGTTGTATAAGCATTGACATGATTAGTAGGGTCTCCTTTCTCTCCGTACTTCTCAAACCTAGGCATCTCAATTCCTTGTGGCATTAGTGTTCTTAATATTTCCAAAGATAGTGGGCTACTACGGACATAGTATATGGTTGGTGCATTTTGGCTTTGGTTTATGGTGGATATTTGTTGTTGCATGTAAGAAATAGTGTGGAAGAGTTGTGTTATGAGAGGGTCAGTGTAAGTGGTATGAGGTGGAAGAGAGAATGGTGATGGAGTGTAGGTAGTGTTAGGACAAGTGAAGGGGACACTAATAGGGGTGAAGATGGTGGAGGATGGAACATTTGATGCCACAAAAGAACTAGGAATGCTAGTTGGAATAGCAAAGGAAGGAGCCACATGACTAACCTATTGCATGGTTGTTGTAACTTGAGGAGTGGTATAGGTGGGTATGGATGCTATAGTTGAAGGAAGATGAATATGAGATCTTCCTTGACTAACCATAGTGTTTGCTAGTTAAGATGTGCTAGAGGTGGAAGAAGCATGTTTGTGATATATCTCAACAATTTTTTTCATAACATCTAAGCCTTCATCACTTTCAAGCATTTGATGGATATTGTCTATAGCAAGAATGATAGTGGTTGAAATTTTTTCAAGACACAAGTTATGTTGGAGATGTGCTAAGTCCTCGTGTATGTTAACTACTTTGTCTTGCAGAAGGGAATTAATGTTTGTGTCAACATGAATTGTAGGGGAAGGCAAAGACATACTAGTGGTAGTATCCATGCCTAATGCACCATTGTCAATACCAGGAGTAGGAGCTCTAGATAACCCAAGGTCCACAACGAATGTGCTATCGTGGGATGCCATGAGTCAGAAACTTCACCTCACTAAAGTATTATCAATAGGGCACCAAACACTCATACAAATACCACAAAAGGTGGGGTGGATGCAAATGCAATGCAAACTAGGAATAATAAAATGAAAATAATAGAAATTCTATAAAATGAAATAGGAATGTAGTAATAGACAATAGAAATGTAGAAAATACTGTGAAAATGACAGAAATTATTGTGCAAAAAGTGCAACTGGAATGATTCACCTAGGGTGATGAATGAGTCCAGGGGTGAATTTTTTTGTTATTTTTTAGAAAATTAAAAATGATTTTTATTCTTTTCTAATGCCAAACTAGGATGCAAATGCAAAATTTTAGTATTTTTAATATTTTGAAGTGCAAAAATGAAATCTATATGAGATATTCACTAATGCAATGTTGTAAACCCTAGGATGCAAGACAATGCAAAAGCTAATGCAATCAGTCCTAGGATGTGAATGAAAATTCTAATCAGAAAGATAATGTTCAATATGCAAGTTCACCAAAATGAACCAAAGATTTTTGTGGTTTAGGATGCTATGACTCTCTTGCTAGATATTAGGATTTTTCACCTAAAGGAGAGAGATAGATCCTACACAAAATCTAGGAAATTCACTCAAAATAATGCAAGTACAATGAAAATATTCCTACATGCAATGATCTAAATGCAAAAAATTGATAAAATTGATTGATTATTTATACAAAACCTAAGAAATATGAAGTGTTTGAAAACACAGTGTTGTTTGCAAAAGACTTAAGAAGATGAATAAAAATGCAAATAGAACAAAACCAAAAGTTACAAGACTGAATGTGTGCAACTCGAGGCAGAATGTTGATGCTGGAAGGTTCTGGAATGTTTCAAAAATCAATATTTATGACCAATGAGACTCATTCACCATAGATGGTGAATTAGTCCTACTTCTGGTAAATTCTGCTGAAATAGGTTTCAGGATGCCGGGAACTAAAATCCTCATAAATAACTTTTTTGAACTTGGCAGTGGGACTCATTTTCCACTAATGGTGAATCAGTCCACCTACATAAATCTACAAATTCAGAATTCAACTCTATGGGTCTAGATCTACACTTCTCTTCTTGTCAGGTTGATGGAACCAAATCTGTAGAAAATGGGTTGAATGATGTATCCAAGCTTGAATTAGTACTTATGTTGACTTGAATAGCTTTGATGATTTTCTGACCACTTCTCAACACCTATCTCTTTGACAAATCTTCCTACAAAACCTATAAACACACATGCAAAGAGGGGGAAAATGGTTAAGGGTTAGAGTATAGGGATTTTCCTTGGTCAAATCCCACTTTGGTAATCAAACCCTTGATAAAGAAATGAAATGAGAAAGGAATGATGAACAAATAAAATACAAGTGTCATAAACTCACCAAACATTTGTTGTTAAAGTCTAAAGATATGTCAATGGCTACTCCAAGATGCTTGATAATTGCTTGATTGAATGATTAAGGATGCTAGAATACTTGAATGCTATGATGAATTGAATGCATGAATTAATGGGGGTTGAAATGGATAGAAAAACACTTATTTATACACACTTATGCCCTAATTTCTTGAAAATACAACATTATAGGCCGACCTAAGGTCTTAATGAATAAAAACTTGAAAGAAATTTGAAATTATTTTGAATTTTGTGCCTTGAAGAGGGACTCATTCGCCACCCATGGAAAATGGGTCCCACTCAAGGTAAACAAGTGGGTGTCAAGAATTAAGTTGTCTTTAATGTTGTTTGTCAGGTTTATATTCGAAAACACACTTAATTAAGGCCTATAAGTGCATAAAGGGGCTAGATAAAGCATAAGAAAGGTGTATTAAGTGATGACAAGCTTAGAAAAGCATGAAAGTTTGTTACAATATTTTACAACGCTTCAAAATAAGACTTGCTAATGGATAAAAAGGGAATATTTAGATGAATTATAAGAAGAGTCTAGAAAAGTGTATAAATGTGTTACAACACTTCACAACACCTACACAAAACATCATAAATTCTTAATAATTTGAATATTCAAGACCTAATGTGAATGTATATAAGTCACATTACAACATTAAATTTAAGTAGAATAAGCCAAGCATCACAAGAAAAAGACCTTTAAAATGACCATGAAAATGTCCAAAGATCCATTTTTCTATGGCACAGTCTAGCACCAAGGATAAGAAGAAAATGTCTCTTTTTAGTTGGGAGAAAGTGTGCCTTCCTAAATCTGGCGAAGGGTTGGGCATTAGAAGGGTCCAATCTACAAATAAAGCTCTATTGGCCTAGGTTGGATGGGACCAGTTAAGAAACAAAAAGGATTGGTGTAGGATAATGAGTGCCAAATATCTTGACAACAACCCCCTCATCAAGTGTATTAAGAATAATCACCCTCGTGGTTCCCTAGCCTAGAATAATATCTACAAAATGAGGAAGCTTGGTAGAGGCAATTTTATTCATTTTTGGTAAGACCCTTGGCTACTTGAAACCCCCTTGGCTAATTTTGAGTTTAAAAACCTCATGGAATCTTTGACTCATTTTTTTTTCTTGAGTGTTTGCGACTACCTTATTGGTCCCCTTGGTGCCAGGAGTTGGAAAGACCTTGGCTTATGCTGCCCTTTCTCCCTAACTTGAAAAGCCTAGCTAATTCCTTACAAGTTAATCTCTCCTTCAGAATCCCCTTATCTGATTTTGAAGATAATTTCTTTTGGTCTTTGGAAAGCAAGGGCAACTTATCTGTTAGGACAACTTATGATCTTCTTTTGGACAAGGGCACTCAAAGAAAGATTTGGAAATGGGTCTGGAACCAACACTTGACTCCAATTTTATTTTATTTTTTGGTGGAAGACCTGTCATAACAAGATTCTAACCCAAGACAACCTAAAAAAAGAGGGCATTATGATCATGAACAGGTGCATATTATGTAAATGCAATGAATAATCTGTTTATCACTTGTTGCTAAACTATTTGTTTGATGCTAAGGTTTGGGACCTAGATTTTCAAACTTTGGCCACTCACTGGTCCATGAATAAGGATTTAAATTCCTTTATAGTCGGTTGGACTAGTCCCTTCCAACATCCCCTTCCCATGGAAATCTAGAGAAAAAATCCCCCTATCATTTGTTTGTGCCTTTGGAAGGAAAGGAAAAATTGGATCTTTAGAGACATTGCAAGGAGCCCCAAGGAAATATTTGGCACTAGGTCTATACTTATCTCTGAAAGTATCTCTCTGTACAAATGGAAAACTCTGGATAAAGCCCCAATAGAGTGGGAGATTAAAATGGAAATTCATAGAATTTCAAACTTGGGACCAATTCCTTACACTATTTGGAAACCCTTGAATGTGAATTGGTTTAAACTAAATTTTGATGGCGCGGCTAAGGGGAATCCTAGTTTGGATAGAATAGGGGGTATCATTAGGGATTACAAGGGAAACTTGGTTACTAGGTTTTCTGGAGGAATTGGTATTCACCCTTCTATGATAGCTGATTCACAGGTTCTTCTCAAGGGCATCGAGATTGTTGTCGCTCTAGGTATAAAAAATCTTCATATTGAAGGGGACTCTTTGTTTGTTATTGACTCACTTAATCATGGTCGATTTCTTACCTGGAATATCAAGGACATTCTACTTGACATAAACCTTTTGGTCTCTAAATTGGATAGAAAATATTTGACTCACATCTAGAGGGAAGGTAATCAAGTTGTTGATAGCTTAGCTAACTTAGGGTCCAATTGGAATTTATGCAAGTGTTGGAAGAGGCTTGAGGCATTACTTGTTACTATACAAGGATTAATCCTTGTAGAACAAAGGAATATAATATTCAATGATGGTTAACAACATCTTTATTAATGGGTATCTCCACTTAACGGATCCTTTGGTGATGTGGCAAGGTCAAAGAGGGGTGGCGTGTGGCTTTTTTACTTCATTACCACTTATGGTGGGGCCTTTAACTTTTACAATTTTTCTTCTCAATTGTACTACACATCGTATCAAATCTCATGGGATGTGTGTAATGAGATATTTATCACTAGTCCTTTTAATAAATGAAATTTAGGCTATCTTATGATTTGCGTAAGATCCTTTGAGTTGTACTTAAAAATTTGAAATCTCCCCCCCCATGGCTAGCTGGCATGGGGAAATGTGTAACTTTAAAAATGACCCTTGACATAACATATATTAATTTTCTATTTAATTAATAACCAACTTATCCTATGGCTCTTTCATGATAATCATAGCCCCACAGAGTTGGAATAATTGGAAATGACCACTAAAGCATGTAAAAGTCAGGTTGCTTTCATTACTCCTTGCTATCTTGGATGGCAGAGGAATGATAGTTCATGGACGGATAGGAGGGTCACCATGGGTGGCATCTTGTTTGAAGTGAATGAAGAGGTTATTGGAAAGGTGATGAGCCTTTCCTGTGATGAAAATAAATACAAAAAACACACCAAACTGCAAGACTTGGAGAGTCTCAATGCCTTCTTCAAAGGAGATGAGAAGTTGGCTTGGAAGTAGTATGGTTTTGACTATGAGGCCATGCCAAAACCTTGGGACAAGGAGTGAATGGAAATAATGAAATATGCTACTTTAGAAGGTCAATTCAAGGTGTTTTATTTTTACCATTTGTCATTGTTAAACCACTTTAGGCACAAGATGACCCTCATCTTTCCATTTTTTCTACTCACTTCTCTAGAAAATTTGGTTAAAGAAACCCTCGAGGTTGCCGCTCTCAACCCGAATGACCCACCCCCTTACCACTACATCAAGGCCTAATCCTTAGGTTCTACCAATTTCATCTTTCCTTGTACCTTCCCAAACCTCTCTCTACTATGTGTGTTGAGGAACTAGAACCCCCTAATGTGACCCCTATTAATCCTTCCCCTTCTGCCTCTAAGCGTTCTAAGAGGAAAACCCCCATTCTTGAATTTGAACCCATTTCTAAACATAAGCCCAAACCCCCTTCTAAAAAGAAGATAAGCACAACCAATTTGTCCCAGTCTAATGTAGTGGTTGGATTATGTGAGCTAAAAATTAAACCAGTCAAGAAGGACATAAGACCCACTACTAATAAGGGGAAAAAAGTTTCTCGAGGCTAGGTGGACTTGTAGCCTCCAACAATGAAAGGAGGAGTGCTAAGGAAAAAGAATCCAAGGGCGACACCATGGTAGTTGTGAGCTATGAAGTGGTGTTGGAACAAACTATTGTGAGGAGGTCCCACAGACTGGTGAAGAACAAAAGAGGTGCCCTGGTTGATGAGATTTCCATGATTTAGAGTAGACTGGCGGCATGACTGAAGGCAAAAAAGGAACTGTTGAAGAGATGAAAAAAGGTTTGTGGAAGGCCCTAGTAATTTTTTCTAACATAAATCAGAGGCTTAAGGAGGACTCCACTCACTCCTCGGATTCCAAATCTATTAGGGAAGAGGAGATCTAGAGTAGGAAGGGCAAGAATGTGGACCCTAGTGTGTTGTAGGAACAAATTGCTAAACTAGAACAAAAATTCATTTGTCTAGCCCAGTTCACTGTTAAAATGATTCACATATCCGTGGTCACTCTATCTAAAGTCATCAAGAGGAAGTGGATAAAAATTATGAGGGAGAAGGACCCAATTGGATTGGGGGTGATGTTTTGAATCTCCTGGTCTAGAAATGGGAAAATGCAAACAGTTAGTGTTATGGTCTGGGTGGTCTTGGTGTTTTGTTGTTAATGTGTTGTGTCTATGTCCTATTTCTATTGTTTTTGGTTATAGAATTTTTTATAATGTTTTGAACTAATTCCTTTTTGGCCCATTGGGCTCTCTGTGTAAAGGGTACAACACCCTGTAAATGTTGCTTATATAATAAAAAACAATGCATGTATTAGCCTTCACAAGATGACATGGACACACATAAGCTTGAACATGATGATTGAATCTTGAATGTTGTAATAAATGACTGATAAACTTTCTCTTGAACGCTTTTGATAGTAATATTTTCTCTTAAAAAAAATTTCTTAATGCTAGATCATTTGAATTGATAAAAAGACTGCATTTATAAGTTTTTATCTAATTTCCCAAAAATTAGATTCTAAAGGTCAACAATTGCATATTGAATTTAAATCATTAAAAGATTGTCAAAAACATATTAAAAATTAGGTCCTAAGACTTAAAGGGGACCCATAAGTCCAGGACACACATGCTCCAATGTGATTTAATTATTGAATGCATCAATTAAATGTCGGTTCTCCTTTTGGAAAACAAGAAAAATAAGACTTTGAAATGCATAATTTGGCAAATTAAAAGTTCAATTAAATCCAATTAATTAAGGAACCCAAAAATAGTGTGAAATTGTAAAGGTATACAATTTCCTACACTACACCATGAATCCAAAGTCTCACACATCAATAAATTATTAAGCAATGCACACAAAAAAAAAGTCTAAAATAAATATCATGCATACTAAGCTTCAGACTTCTTAATCGTACATCAATTTCATTCAATTTGCATCACAATTACTGTTTAGATAGAGGTCTCAATTTTTTCCTCAACTCAGAAAAATAATATATAAGGAATTGAAGTAAGACCAACTAAGGGTCCATCCAAATCTCAATATCCCCATTTTTAAATAACATTATGATCGTAAGGTCACATTTCCTTGAACCAAAGGGTATTTCTTCTATTAAAGTTACCCAAGTTGCATGGATGGCACCTAAAAGCCAGATGTGGTATTTTTCCCCCAATGTCAATGCTTAACATGTTTACTAATGGCTTGAGTGTGAACCTCTTCTACAAAATCCTTATTGATTTACAACTAAATCTCATCCTAGCAAACCCAAGTCCCAATTTCTCAAACACAAATCCAAGCCTTTTGACATTCTATAAAAACTCTCTAGAGATCAAATAACCTCCTAGTACACAATATAATAATGATCTAAAACAAATATTTGAGCAAAATGCATTGTTCTAAATTTCACAAAACCAATGAATCCAAAGCCCAAAAATTCAAAAAAATTATTAGTGATTACCTACTTTACAAAATGAAAGGAAAAAAACTCTGAAACATGCATCTCTTGAAGTATCCTAATTCAATTTCCATATTCTAAAATAATAAACTATTTGGTAAATCTTGGCTAATAGTGACATTGGAGATTGTAGGGACAAAATTCAAATACCCAACACTACAATGTTGTTATGTTGAGATGGGATCAAGGAAATAAAATGTGGAACAAAAAAATCCCATATGTCCAATTTCATAGTGAATCCAAATGCATAAAGTTGCTTCCAATTTAAATACTACAACTTGGGCATTTGATCACATAATGAATCAAATCTAATATCATGATCTCTTGTCTGTATAAAATAACATGAGATTAATGATTATAATCTGGTGTACCTTGTGTAGATCAGGTTATTAACTGGGAAGAAGTGAGCACACCAAATCTAAAAGCTCACTAACAATGTACAAGATTTTTGTATTCTACCAAACTTTGTGCATTCAAGAAACAGTTCATGATCAAACAAAAATATCACTAATGATTATTAATGCCCTTCAATACCTACAAAATGTGCATTCAAGAAATAGTTCTTGATCAAACAGAAGTATCAATGGGAAAGAAGTGAGAACATGAATGATCAACAAATGTTCTATGCATATTTTAGGGAAAAATAATTATTCAACTTATATTTTCTTCACTTCTATCATGAGGACTTGTGTTCTCATGGGTTTATCCAAGAAATTCTTATTTGGGGTTTAATTTATTATTTATTTTATATTTAATTGATTTGCAATTTGTTTAATGCAATAAGTCTTTTTAAATGAATTTAAATAATATTTAGATTTTGTACTCCTATTTTTAATGACAACTTATTGAGTGTGATTTGAAATAAGTAATTTTATACTAAATTTAATTCACTTATTTAATGGCGGTATAGTCGTACATTTCTTCTAACTTTTTATGGATATCTTTAATGCATGTCTTTAAAATTTAATTGATCATTAATTTTTTAATTTTTTAATTTTTTAGGTTGATTTCATTTTCACTTGGTATTTTTTCCATCTTTTTGTCATCTCTAGCATCTTGGAGTTAGAACCCTCTCCCTTCATCTAATCAGAGTAATTTGTTTACTACTATCTCATCCTGATGATGGATCATGAAGTTTGGTTTGAAATACTGATGTTACAAAATTTCACATAACCAAATAAGAAATTTGTGATAAGTTGTTATTATGGACTATGTAAACTTTGTGCTTTTAACTTTGTTATATTATATTTCTTAAGTTTAAAATATTCTTAACACATTTCTCAAAGTATTGGTTATTGAGATTCCATTACATCTATTGTTTTATTCCCCACACTAAATTGTGATTATGAATTCAATCTTTTTGTTTTCAAATTTAGATTTAATTTTTTTGAGTTAACTCTTTTAGACTATGATTATTTCCCATCAACCAATAGACAAAAAAAAATTAATTGCATTTTTAAGGGTTTTGTTTAATGACATCACCCTAGTTCATTGTAATAATCCAAATACAATGCAAAACATCTAATTGTTATTAGAAAAATATACCAAAAAATTATGTCATGTCAATTATAGGTTTAATTATTGAGTTTTACTATGTATACATAAATATTTGACATCTATAATTTATTTTCTATTTTTTATCTCTATTGAATCAATCTAAAGGGTTGACTACTAATGAGAAAATTGATTGAGCTCTTACCCTCTTTTATAACAAATCCCAACTATTCTTCTTGCAACAAACTAGTTTCCTGACATAGATATACATTATGCAAACATCTACTACAAGCATTGAAGATTTGCCTCTACTTAGGATGAAACTATGCCATTAGGATAAAAGCATGTCAAGTGGGCTTGATCACATGTGTATCATTGTCCCACTCTTGAAATTATCTATCTTTTTGGTAAAAGGTGTAAACAACTATAATTTTATTAATATATAAGCCAAATTTACAAAAAGATTAAATAAGAAAGAGCAAGAGGGCCAATAACTGGCAATACATAGCGATAAAAAATCTACCAAATTTTAGCGCCAATGGATGTGAGAAGTGAAAACATGGCTTGGATAAGCATCGTGAATCATTGGGCACTAAGTGGATGAGGAACCAAGAGAAATCACCAAAAATACTTTTAATTATTGTCGAAAGTTGAATCTTCAAGCTGCAATTTGTGGTGCTAAGCAGTTGAGGGGGCATGGGCATCAATGTTACATGCTTGAAAATTGAATGCCACTACTAATCGTGGATTTATGAAGTGAGGATGTTGAAATCACAATAGTGAGTCCCACTTTTGGGACAAGAAAAATTTTGAGTGTGAGTGAATTAAATAGAACACCTTCATTTGAAAATATCAATCAAAGATTTCTGCAAAAATACCACCATTCGAAGATGGGCCTTTAATCAAAGGTGTTTCGATGGTTTAAAAATAATAATAATAATTCCTTCGATCGAATGTATTATTTTACTATTTTTTAGTAGTTATATGAATTGACAACTAAATTATTGTCGATTCATTTGGAAGATTTGCTTATGGTGAGTTAGCGAGCTCTACAAAGGAATGACTAGTTCAACATTTTGGCAGTGAGGAAAAACACCATAGCACAATGACCTGAAGAAATTTGCACACTCCATCCATAGGATTCAAGTGAAGGAACATAGGTAGTTCCCCTTACACTACTTGTAGTGTTAATTAGGGTTAATGGAAATTATTTAGGGTAAAAACCTATTAAGAGATTATTTGTATTGACCCAATATTTGTATGATAGAATTGCAAACCAAATGGAAATATGTTAAGAAATGAGTTGGAACCATTAGTCCATTTTTCAAATATGAGTGATTACTAGATAACAACACTATGAAGAGCTAATGCATGACTTGTTCTCATTGATATGGCTATAAGAATGCTCTAAGTAAGCAACTCTATTCATTACCTATTAAGAGTGTTGGGAAGTTGTAGAGGTAAATGTGATTGCTCAAGAGAAAATTACTACCAAAAAGGTCATTTCTAATCCTAATATTTTGAATGAGTCAACGAGGGAGGTCAAACAAATTGAAAATCTAAGTCAATAGCATGATTGATAGAAGTGAAGTAAAGAAAATATATAATCATCTTTCCTCTGAACTAGGAGATTCAAAAATTTCTTCCAACATCTGTATTGAACCAATATATTTATGGTAGATATTTAGGGTAAAATCAATTATGAGGGAATTGTTCCTGAAACAATTTTTAGCTACCCATATGTTAATGGTAAAACAACTACCATTTAATGGTAAAATCTTCCAAAATCTCACTTATCACATAAAATCCAAATAAATATTGATTACATGCATTATTTGAAACTGATATTGTAGCATCTTTCATGCATTGCATGCATTATTTGCACAAATAATTGAAATTGACATATTTGAAATCATAGCTTGAGGTAAACATAATCCACAAAGAATTGATAGTTTGAAACTCAACTAGGTGAATCTCTATTTCTCCATGTTAGACTATAAGGTTTTCTTCCCTTATAAAAGGATCATACTACATAATCCCTTGCCCATATCCCTACAATATCTATGTATTTATTAGAAATCATACAAATTTTTTTTTTAGATTTTTCATAAGTCATGTGACAACATAAAAATATATTTATTCTACGCCATCTCATAGACATAGAAATTGAATCATATAAGATAAGTGTGACCCATTGGTATGGTTAGATGTGTTAAAGAATATAGAACATGATCATAGATAGGTAACTAAATAATAAGGGTGTACACCAATCAATATAGTAAATATCATGATAGATAAGAGCTAAGATGTTTACACCCCACAAAAATACTTTTCCTTTCTCCACCTACTATATGGCATGAGCTTAGTTACAAACATGAATGTGTGTCTCTTCATCTCTAGATAATTTTGAATCAATCAATTCAATGATCACCTTCCAAAATCATAAAATATAAATTTAAAGAAATAGGGTTAGTTAAATCCCACTACTCTCTTCTACCTTCTCATCCCTCATATTTTTAGCTCAATATAGTCTCTCAACCTTATACTACTTGGATAGTGATATTTTATCCCACTAGCTTATAACACCAAAAATATAGTAAGCATCATAAAATATGATAGTCCAATCCTTACTACTTTATGAAAGTTATAAGGTATTTCAATTAGCATATGAATATGTAAGAATAGCTAAATATGTAATAATATCATAATAGATTAAAGAATGGATAGTTTGAAACCAAATGATTTATAAACCATTGCTTCTTAGATTTTTCTTCAAAAATTAGAATGAATAATTTTTAATGATCAATACATTTTTACATTCCTCTATTTTAATCTAAATTGATTATAATTAAACATATCATTCCCCTAAATTCATAAAGCTTCTCTTTTTCAAGCTCTTTGTTATGAATATATGCTAGTTGATATGCAATTGGAAAATATTTGAGTTATACACTAGCATCTTTCAAATCATATTTGATCAAATGAAATATTGTGTTGATTTGTTTGGTTTCATCATAAAGATATGGTTTTTGACCATTTTGATTTTAGATTAATTATTAGCTAGGAGATTTATGGATGAATCCTAGTGTTCCTTTATATTTTTAAGAATCATTTTGACTCTTCCTATTATAGAGAATATTAGGCACACCAAAATAATTTTGAATAATGGAAATTCTTATTAGCATTGTACCTAGGTTTACCTATTCAAATAAATGAGCATAACATGCTTGGATAGCATGGGATTTAAACATAATTGGGTTTCATCAACCATTTAATGATTCTTATGGCACAACTTTCAATGTTATAATTCATTGACTCAAATTGTTTAACATACTACCTCCCACATGTTGGAATAGGGTGCCCAAAATTATAAACTTTATAATCTACTATGAAATATAAAGCCTTGGATATAATTATAACTTAGATAGTATAAAAATACAAGTATTGCTTAAATTAATCATACAAGGAAATATATGCACTAGGAAATTTCAATTGATAAATATTATCAAATCATCCCATTCACTAGTATTATGACATGATAGATCATCATTGTTATGGCCTACACCAATAGGAGTTGTAGCATTCAACATACATGCATCCTCTATACTTTAGTCTCTTCACATTCTAGTAAAAGAGATAAATCCTCTATGAGAGAAAACACTAGAAACATTTTAGGAGAATGTGTATTTTATTCTATAAGTGATGACATGGTATTAATGAATCCAAGGTTGTTGGAATGCATTGCCAAGAAGTAATGTGAATAATTTCCTAATCATAATCAAATTCTATCTGGTGTATCTTTAGTAATCCTCTTTAGTGATCTAGGTCAAATACCACTAGTGAAGGACATGGACTATGTGTGTTAGAGCAACATATAGAGAAATGATTTTCCAAATATTTAGAATAATAGTGACATTAAAAAACATTTTCCATGAAAATAGAGAAGACCAACACAAGTTAAATTTCATATAATAATTTCAAATATAAGGAAAGTAGAGCCAACTTTACTAGATTGGGAGCTACAAATGTCACATTCTATCTTTCCCCTCGCCTTGAGAGAAACAATATTATTTTTCCTTATTACATTTGCTTGCATCAAATGAATTAGTTTCCTTCCATGTAGTAAATGTACAAGTTAGAGTAATTGGGAATTCCCATTAAAAGTTGTAATGTGAAAAATCTAGCTACAACATCATTCCCAAAATCTATAGGATGGGAAAATTGATGCAAAGATTCTCTTGTTTATTTGACAACTAGTTATGCTAAGTTTTAATTTGTGGGTAGAAAAAAATATTATAAATGGTACACTTGGTCAAGTGTATATATATAACATTCTTTTGAGGTATTTTATGAAATATTTCATGTGGCTTGCCTATGTTTCCACATTCCATTTATTTTACATTTTCTTTCTTTTAAGGTATTTTGTAAAACATATACCACATCTTGTTATGCTTTCATATTCTGCATAATGTCAACCATGAGCTACAAATATAGGTAATGGAAGCTATTGGTAAGGTAATATGATGAGCATCCATCTGCAATAAATAAAAAATAACAAATGAAATATTAACTAAATTGCTAGAAAATTAAAACTTAAACACAATCAAACTCAAATAGTAGGAAGTACAAATGAATAATATAACTTTGCCATGTTCTTGAATAAGTGATAAGAGCAATTGCATGGCATTCATGGCTTGCCACTATATATAGATTTATGAAATACAACAAATGAATAATAGAAATTGTTGAGCCATAGTTGTTCTTAAGAGAAATATATAACATTATAATAATAGGTCTATTTATGAGTTATCATATACAATTAGCTTATATTGAACTGCTAAAAATTTTGATTTGTGCCAACAATTCTTGGAACTTGCAAACCCAAATCAAATGATCTAATGAGCATGACCAATGAGCATGTTAATCATACTATAAAGCCTTTTGCAGAGACCTTATGGGCCACAATGTGTTTGAATCCTATACAAAATTGCAGTGTATGTCTTTTTGGAACTTAGGCTTAACCAGTTTACTTAGTACATAATCCCTCGATCATATGTCAAATACAAGTTCCAAAGAAATGCCACCATCTGCATCAAAATTACTTAGGCCCCGACCTGTTTCATATAGAGGAACCTTCTTTCCTTCAACCATTATGGACATAGTGTGGTGGCTCTTTTTTGACTAGTAGTATTCTTACAACTAAATCCACATTGAAAATTTGAATTGTCAATCTTTTGGATACCACAAGTGTGCTTAGTGGCATCCTTAAATAGGTCTCTAAATACTAGGCTATGTAGGAAGAAAAATAATCATGGAAGCACTGAGAGAATGATATACACCGAGACTCCAGGGCAATCCCTGATATCAACGCCTGGGATTACTGCAAAATGGGAACCCAAATGAATAACATGGAAACAAAAATACAGACATGGTCCTCAAGAAAGGATAATTCCACATATGTAAAACAAAAAGGGTTAGTTGTGATATTCAAAGAGACATAGCATCCTATCGATAATATTTTTGTTCACAGGGTTTGGCCCTTGCCCTCCTATCTTAGCCAAGAAGGAATTGCCCAAAATTGGTATGTAAAAGTGTCAATCGCTTTAACTAATTAAATACATAATATTTAATTTGTTTCAGCTTCAGCTATGGATCTTCCTGCAATCTCTTTTATGTGTGAAAATTCTTATTTGAACATAGAGGCCACTTCTGTAACATCTTGGAGATTGATAGTTCAACCTTAAAAGCACCAAGATGATTTAAATTGAGACTTCTAATCTCAAACAAAACTGAAAACAAATATAAAATAATAAAAATATGAATGAATATGCAAAAACACTTGATACATTTTCCTTCCAACAAATATAAATAGACCTAATAGGTTAGTAGGTCCCATTGATGCATGCTTATTTGAGGTCATACTATGTCCTCAAGGCAGTGAAAGTTGTTATAGTTCATTGGATGGTGATGGTAATGTACCAAATGGGTATATGGAAAAGTATATCTTATATTATTAGGTGAATCTATTGGCCACTGGATCTTATGCAGTAATCTAAGTGGCCGAGGACATTTTGGACATGAAACTTAGTTTTAGACTGAAAGTTCCCTCTATATATAGTCTATCGGCTAATAATTACTGAATTTTAAAAAAAAATGAAAGATCCTTATCTCTGAAAAGAGTTTCCTATCGGACAGAGGACAGCTAGAAGAGTGGTAGCAGGACTAGTAGTCATACTTGCAGACATGTAGTGACTAAATATTTATATAACAATTACTTTAATAGAAAGCCAAATTCATATTTCTAGCGAAGAGAGCGTACCAGGTGTGTTAGCCACAGAAGTGCCAGGACCAGTTGCATTTAACACAGTAAAACCCTTGTTAATACCCAAAACAAAACAAAAAATATTGAACTTACAATAAACAAAAAAGGTTAATTTAAAACAAAGTAGAAACTAAAACAAATTTAATGGCCCCCGAAACATAAAATACGAAGTGCTAAATCCCTCGCTGGATTCACTAAACAACAATTAATTTATATTTCCGGACGCCACTAAATGCACCCTAACATGAAAATCAAACTTCTAAATCCACAGGAGAAGCCTAAAACCGAGCAAACAGAAAAAAGAAACCCTTGGAAAGAAAAGAACAGTACAAAACCGACCAAAACGAGAAGGCTAAAACCGAGCACATAAAAACATGAATTCAAGATAGTAATTGCTGGATCCACTGCTTAAACTTGGAGTTGTTTGAGTTGAAGGTAAAAAAGATTATCAATATTTTAGATCATATTTTATTATCTATTTTCAACATAAAAGAGAAATGTAGTGAAATGTTGATGAAGAGAAAGAAAAAATTCAAAGTAAAAAATTTTATGTCTTTAAATGAAGGCAAATAGAGTCCTCTCATGAAAAAATGAGTTATAAAGCAGGTTATTCGTAGCTTAAATTCGTCAGCCTGTGAAAAAAAGCATTCAGAGTACACACTGCGTTTGGAGAACGATTTACCTGTGTCACATTTACTGGCAGGCGGGATCTTGACGTTGGGAGCTGCAGGAAGAGCCAAAGCCAGTGTTCTGTTGATTTGCAACCCCAGAGAATTACTAGGATCCAGCAGCAAGCACAGACAAGACACCTTTGTTGCAACAACCGTCGAAAGCGCAGTACAACAAGCCTTATCCGGCTTCTGATTACTCTCCGTCGTGACAAACTTCAAACACGGCGCAAGCGTTGTGATGTAGCTCAGACAATCCGGGGAAGGAGACGGCGCAGGCGTCTGTGCAACCACGCTCCCGAACAACGCCATTGCAGCAAAGCAAATCACAGCGATCCTCTCCATTTTTCGCACAGAACACAATTCTCAAATGAAAACGCAGGTCACAGGGTCGAGTCGCTTCCCAGGCGCAGCTCACCAAAGATACAGCAACCGTCGCTAAGGTAGTGAAGTACGCAAAGTTGTAAACGTGGTGTGCTTATAAAGAAACCAGGTGTTTGCTCCCACCACTAACAACAGTAAAGAGCTGCTTTCGGCATAGCGTGTGAAGCTGTTCGAGCAGAGAATCAAATGAGCGCGATTCCACAGGGTGGTCCCCTTAGGGCAGGGGTCGGATACGATTTTTTCTTCAATATCAGTCAAGTCCTTACACGCGGTTACTTGAGAATAAATAATAACTCCTTTCTATTTTTCTCGTTAATAAAAACTCTTTATAAAGGTAGAAATTAAAGGCGATTTGGCCGCTTCTTTCTAGAATTGTCTAGGTAATGGATTCCTCATTTCATGCTAATTTCGCTGCCACGTCACTAGACACACAGTACGGAAGATTCAACTTAGATTTCCTGACCTTCCTGTCATGAGAACTTGTGTTCTCACGGGTGTAACCAAGCAAATTCTTATTTGGGGTTGAATTTTTTATTTTTTATTTTTTTATTTTATATTTAATTGATTTGCAACTTGTTTAATGCAGTTTATATTTTTTTAAATGAATTTAAAAACTAGCACCATCTAGATAGAACGTTTAAGGGAGACGCCGATAAAAAATAAAAGTAAAAGCATAAATGAAATTCACCGCCATGACAAATTCACCTCAAGGAAAATTCACCACCAGGCTGTGAATTGATGGTGATGAATTTTCCTTAAGGTGAATTTGTCATGGTGGTGAATTTTCCTGCGGTGAATTGTTGGCAGTGAATTTTCCGACGGTGAACTGTTGGCGGTGAATTTGCCTGATGCCGGAGAAGATAGTCACAGTGAATGAATATGACAGTCTTATCCCCAAAACATGGTCACTTATTCATAAAGGAAGGCACAATGATGGTCTACAACATCAAGAGAAATCATGGCAATCACCAAGAGAGGGCATCCATGTCATATAAGATAGTCATGTCATACAAGACAAAGCTAAGGGCAATAAAAAGCATATTGTGACATGACAGAGGAGAGATTACAGTCAAGGGAAAGGATAGTATTATGGAGCAATTGCACAACCAAAGATTAGGGAAGTGCAATCCAAGAAAAGGGCATTTTTGAGGCCAATGTTAAAGTGGAAACTTGTGTGTCATCTATGGTATTGAACTCTGTGGATATGAGTGTTACCAAAGTCAAGATAAATATGCCTTTATCAAAATTGATAGGGCAGTGAACAAGAGAGGACAATCTTTTCCAGGTGCATAGGATAGTTACACGGTGACAGTCATGACAATGTATAACAGGTTCAAAGGACATTGTACAAGTGAATGCTTTCATGGGAAATGGTTGTAAGCAACAAGTTGGATCCTTGTAAGTGACAAAACCAGCAACATGAAGAATGATGAAATGGGCATGAAGAGTGAATGGAAGTCTTTTGAAGGAAAGATATTTCAATCATATTGAGAGAGTAATGACTCTCTTCAACAACTCCACACAATAGTCTGCCATGGATAGTGTTATAATCTCATGTCATATTTCAGTATAAGGGGATGTTCATGATTGGACAACAGTCTTGTTGGTTGTACAGTTGTTCCTACTTCACATTGAAAGGCACTTAAAGATGTATTTTTCATAGCACAATCATTAGAGAATCTTGGAGAGTGTACCAATGGCTGACAATCCTAGTAAGATAATGTCAAGAGAGCTATAAGGTAGTCATTCCAGGGCTAAAGGGCTAGAAGAGTGACAAATTTATAATCATGAATTTTGTTGCATGGCAATCAAAGCATAGTAACAAATTGGAGACATGACAGAGGTCATATAGCAAAGAATGTCAGAGAACACTAAATCCATGACTCTTGATAAGGATGATACTACAGAGGTTGGTGATTAAGTGAAGAGATAAATATAGTTGTGGGTTTAGAGACCTGCAATAATGTATTGATGATGACTCAGCCAATGAATTCAAGGGCCTTAGAGTCCATGCATGGATAGTAAAGACGGGCAATTGGAAATGTACAAGAATCAATGAGAATTTACATAAATTTAGATGACTATGCAAAGATACAAAGACATTCATGATGACACTCCAAGATCATAGCCATGAGTCATGTAAAGTACAATGACAATTCCTTTAAAGGCAACCACAATACTTTTTTCAAGCACAGTAAATAGTGTTTTACAAAGGAGCAGGATATTGCTTTTTATTAACAGTATGCAACTCTAAAAAGAAGACAGTGTTGTCAATAGGCCAGTTTTTGACTACTAACAATATGACACTTTGCAAAAAAGGAATGACTAACTAACCATGAAGATGATGAGTGTGATGGGCGTCAATTCCACAGGGCTCTTGTAGGTCGTGTTGGGCATTTAGCACAATGGGGGCATTGGAGGGAAAATATTGCAAATGTTGTCCATCAAGTGAATCTATGTATAGTTGTTATAAAAAGCAACTACCTATATTGAAGCTTATGACAAATACAATTTGCTTATCCTACAGGATCTGTCTCAATCTCATATATATAAATGAACATGATAGTTACAATACTTGGGATTAGTAATATACTCCATTGACCCAAAATAATAGCAAACTTGAAACTGGCAGAACAAGTTTATTAAGCATTAAAAGTATGCTATAATAATATGCATATTAGTGAATGTATGAACCGTATTTTAAAGTTTCAACAAATATAAACAAAATCAAAAAATATCTCAATGAGCACATAAACATAAGTCATTTGAATGGATAGTAATCATGATCACACATATATCCTCTAATTCTATATTTCTTGTCTAGAAAATTTGCACTTGTTACCATAAATACTAAAAGTTTACCAAACAAAGAATCTCAGGGCACATCATTCTTAAATATGAAGCAGAGTTTAAAGCTTTTGTTGACTGCATGTGGAGAATAAGACAACATGAAGGCACCGAGATGGAAATTTTCACAAAAGGAAACAAATCCATGGAGAACAAGAATCACTACAAGTTGAAAAATCATTGAAGGCAACAACACAAGTCAACCTTAATCGTGTATCCTTTAAACACCTAAAACATATCAATCATGAACATTCATATCACTTCCAAGATAGAAGCTCATTCCTGCAGTTTTTCAAACAAACAAAATTGTGGGTAGCAATTCTCCAATCTAAAAAACATATTAGAATCTATACTTGCTCAAACAAACAAAATTATTGGTAGCATTTGTCGAGTATAGAAAGCACACAAGAATCTATAATTGAAATTCATAGGACTCATGTTGTAGAGCTGAATAATTCAGTACATATTCAATACACATGATATTATAGTAAATGCAGTATAACACATAAAACATAAGATTATTGAAAACTACAGTCACAGAAACATGCATGTAAAACAAGGGAACAAGGTTGCAGGATATGATGATAAATGATAGGATTCATGAGGGATAAGCAGTTTGTATGTATCATTCACATTACAGTGTTTGCTTGCAATTCATCAAGGCCAAATAACAAACAGAGATGTGTGTCGTAATTCTCCAATCTAGAAAATACACTAGAATCTCCAGTCAAAGTGTAAAAGATTCATGTTGTCAAGCTAAACATTTCAGCAAGAAATAAAAAACACACTATATTATGGTAATTGCAATACAATGCATAAGATATAAGATCACAGAGAACACAACCACAGAAACATGCTTGTGAAACAAGGATTTTGAATATTATGAAAAATGATAGGATTCAGAAGCGATATGCAGTGTGGGAAACTAATTCGGACCAAATAATAAGCAATGCCCAAATTACATCTAGAATGATAAATGAAGAACAAATTATTGAATCACTTATTTCAAAGGACATTGCAAGGAGAAATCAAAAGCCCCACCTACACTGGATGAAACGGTTGAGTAGCGTTGGGATACATTCCTCTGCTGGGAACCCTATTTGCGGGTGGCCCTGATTGTTGGTGTTGATTTTTATTTAGATAGGATGGCTGGGCATTCTGGTCTGTTTCTGTAAATCCACCTGAACTAGGAGGGGCAGGACCCCCATAAATAGGAGGGCCCCCATAGGCACCCATATGACCATACGCTCCCCCTTCGACTGCTGCTCCCTGACCCTGCTATAAACTCCAACCTGAGGAGCGTCATAGCCCGCCTGCATATCCCCCAGTAGACAATCGTAAAATGTATATGCAACGGATGATTGATAGAAAATTGGGTTTTGCAGAGATTAAGTCGGAGAAAAACTATTATCTTGCGCGCTATCTTTGAAGCTAAAATCCTACGCTAGATTAGATTTGATCATTATTACTAAATATCATCGACACCATAGTAAGCAAGGCATTTATGTTAGAAGATTTCATATTAAATAACACAAGATCTGGGAGAAGATTTCATATTAAATACCAAAACAACAACCTAAACAACATGACAACGATGAATCTGAACATGGTTTACCGGTATTAGTGAATGGTTTTACAGGCGTGAGACAGGTATGTCAGGCTCTTGTGGACGGGCAAGTCCACAATAAGAAGCCTATCGGCTAAAATATTTAGATTTACTTATTCTCTTATTTTTAATGATGACTATTGAGTGTGATTTGAAAGAAGTAATTTTATATTAATTTAATTAGCTTATTTAATGATGGCATAGTCTTACATTTTTCCACTTTGCATGGATATCTTTAATGTATGGCTTTAAAATTTAATTGATCATTAAATTTTTTTTTTATTTTTTCGGTTGATTTCATATTGACTTGATATTTTTTCCCATCTTGTCCTCTCTAGCATCTTGGAGTATTAAAATTTTACAAAATGTTAAGTGCCCATGATGTGAAATTTGTCTTTGCACACTCAAAAATGCACCTAAAAAATCTGCCCAAGTGACTTACTTTGGAGGGTCACAATTTGGAGCTAGTTGATTTTCAAGCCAAATCCCTTGGTGGACATACTCAATTGACATATGTGAACATGCATGCCAGTTTTCCGCTTCCCATGATGAGCTTTGGCAGGGTTTTGAAAAGAAAAACTGGAGGGTTCTGGGATTGTTTTGTTGTTTGCAAACTTTCAGTTTTGCGAAGTGGCCTCCTGTTCGCGCTGATATTTCACAACTGGATGATTGTCAAGACAAATGGATTGTTGCTCTCCATTCTCCCCACATTCACATGCTCCCTAGTCCAATTTCAGAGCCTCATGATCTGATTTGCTATTTTTTTGAGATTAAAAGCAAATCTAGTTTGCTCTATTTTCACACTTGCATTTTCAGAACTTTTCAAGGTGGTCAATTTTGACCCCTAATATCTAGTGTAAAATGATGATTGAAGGAAATCCCTCTTGAACACATACTCATTGGACCTAAATGAGCTAATGTTTCCAATGGCGACTTCCCAAGAGATGATTTGATATTTTTTCGAGGTGGTGACTTTGTGAGTTTTAATTGGTTTTGAACATATACAATTGCCGAAAAGTCTAACTAAGCAACTTTCACATTGAATATCTTGCACATCGAAATCTATTTTGCCAAGTTGTTTATTGCACTACATTCTTGGGTCAAATGTCTACATACATTTGAATTTTCATGGCTCTAGGAGGTCGTTTGACTAGTTTTGCAAGGCGATTCTAGAGGCAACTTGACTAGTTTTGATAACTGTGCAAAAAAGCCTGAAGGTAAGTTTTAATGATAACCCACTTCAAATTTTCACCTCAAATGCATTCAGAAGCTACGTCATGACAATTCAAGTTAAAAACTTGTTTGAAAACGAAAAAATGTTTTAGTCCGGCCCACAAGGGGTCCCGACATTTATCACACAACTTGAAGAAAGCAATGTTTTTTTTTGTTATTTGCATTTGATGTTCAAAATGGACTGATGACTACAAAGTTCATTAGGGATGCCACCTCAAAAATATCTATTTTAAGACTATTGTGCCTCATATTAAGGAACCTCTTGCAGCAAAGGGTGATCCCTAGCATTCTAGAGAAAAACAAGGCAAGTTAAGCAATGAAAACAATCACTGGGTATGAACAAACTTTACCACCAGATGTGCTTGGATGTATTGGGCCACCACCATTTACCCAACATGAAGATCAAGTTTCAAGAACAATATCAATTGATGAGCTGACAAAGCAATAATGAAACTACAGAATGAGGTACTCAAGGCTTGCATTAAGCTTTTAATGAAACCAGTGAATGCGGATAGAGAGCCAGAGGAAGCTCTTGCTCTTCTCTCCAAAGAAAAATTAACAAATTTTGATAATATCAAGGCAACTACACTAGCAACTCAAGAATGGTTCCATAAAGTGTATACTAAGGGTTATGAAATAATTAAATTTGCTGCAAAGTTGCATAAAGATTCTTGCATTTTTGAAGGCCTCGAATGGGAGGAGGTAAATGATGGTTGCATCAGCTATGAAGAGTATTGCTCCCATATGCACACAGCGAATCAGATGCTAAGAATTCTAGTGTTGACACTACATGTGGAAAGGGAAAATTCTTCACAGCTCGAACGCATTATGAGATGGTTCGATGGATATTTCAGGGTTATTAGCAACTCAATATGGGAAACATTTTTTGTTGGAAACAGGGCATCATCTTCAAGCAGAAGAAATAATTTGAGGGCCTGCTTGGGTTGGCAGCCCAATGTATCAAAATTGTTGACTTTCACTTGGAAGTTGCAATTACTTTGCAGTTTTTCGAATGAGAGGAGAGATTTGAAGAACGTGGCACAACTGATAAAAGGTGCTTTATTGCAAGTTGAGGATGCAGTACGCCAAGAGAAAGGTCATTTTGATATTGCAACAGGAACGTCTCTGTTTGACGTAGGGATAGTTTGCACTGGCTGTAAAAGAATCAAAGTTTTTTGAGGAGGTGTGCATTTTATAGGGTGTGGGCAGGGCGACCAAAGCGTGTTTTTTGGTGCAAATGATGTGGCAGCCTCTGCGTAAGCTAGAAGGGGTCTTTATGATATTTTAAATCATTCTTACACAATGCCATGAAGTGGATGTGTCAAATGTCTGTTTTGAGTGATGAAATTTTTTCATAAGCTTCTTCACACGGGGAGTTTGAGTTGCGATGAAAATGTATTAAGGATGTTTAAGGAATTCTCTGCTAGCTCCAAAGCCGGATTTCTATATGGTTGGAACCTAGCATATGTTTCAAACAAAAAGCCATCTCATGTCTGCTTTGCAAAGGGTGTGGATTGCATATAGTGCAAATGTATCAAAATTGTTTGAGGAAATTCTATTTTCTAATCGTTTACCAGCAGCTTGAATGCTCGATGGAGTATGTGGGATGTGGCGTAGGAAACAGTAAATGTTTGCGCTCGATATGGAGATTCTTGCATATACTATAAAATATGTGGGATTGTTCAGGTGAAGTGGCCATAGAGCAAGCATTGAACTCCACCAAGCATGAGGAATGACCCAAAGAACGACACAACACACCTTGAGAGGGCTAGGGCATTGCATTGTGAAGCGCTGGCGCCAAAACAGAGATACAATTGAATCCGCTTGAGGAGGATGCGACGCTTGTTGGAAGGCCCAAGAACTGTAGTTAAAGTATGTTGCCTCCATGGTAGGGGCAGGGCACAGGAACAAAATGTCGATGATGGCTCAAAGCAAGAAGCAGTCAAAGGTTTCATCAAGTAAATGAGTGTGCAGTGCATTTGGTGTCCTCATTGAATGACATATCCCATTTGACATGGGCTGCAATGCCTTATGATTCGAGGCTTGTGATGGTTCAGGCACATTATGAAGCAGAACGATGCATCGATCTTCATGAACTCTTTACATATATGCGGTTTGTTATCGGTTATGGCAAGCCCTCACACATAGCTTCGATGGGGAGAAGAGGATGCAGTTTCATTGTAGACCACTGCAAAAAGCAGCCGCCATGTTTGTGAAGATTTGCAGAAACATGAAGAGAAGTTAGGGAAAGCAAGTTGATCGATGGCTATCAAGCAAGGAGAGATGCAGCCAAATCCTGACCGTCAATTGGGAACCTCACGCGTTGAAAGATGACGTCACGAGATGGGCTGCGAGGTGAGCGATGGGCCAGTGACAATATTCTTAAAAAGGCAAAATATTATTCTTATAATGCTGCCCCATGAAATATTTAAAGAAGACCTTTGCTAATATTAAAAATTCAAAAAATGCTTGTGCGTGGAAAAGAATGGTGGGCCCGGTGAAAATTAAAGGGGATAAAACATTTAAAATCTGAACTGGAGAGTGCTCAGGGAAAATTTATTAACTAGCAATTGCACCTTGGTGTGCAATGGGTACGCCGAATAGGTAGGTGGGGAAGTCAATTAGGGAAAAATTGTTCTATTTATTTCTTGCATTCATTTGTAAAGTACATGAGGTCAATTGGTAGGTCATTCATCAAATGATGTTGTTTGTGCAACAAAGGTCTCAATGGAGAAATGATAACTTCTAGTCAACTATGCATCCATTTATAGGAATCCAAACACACTGAAACAAAAACTCTGACTCAGGAGGATAATCAAGGTCCATTACCAATAGGCTCATGTTTTGTTTGCAAAAGGGAGAGAGGGAGATAGAGAGAGAAAGAGAAGGGGGAAGAGTGATTGAGTGTGCGAGAGGTAAGGATATAGAGATGGAGATGGAGATGGAGATGGGGAGAGATATGTAGAGAAAGAGAGGGAGAGATAAAGAGAGGGATAGATAGAGATGAAAGAGATAAATATAGACAGAGAAAGAGAAAGGGAGAGGTAGAAAGATAAAGATATCTAGATGGGAAGTAATATATAGAGAAGTAGAGAAGGAGAGATATAGGGGTAGAGAGAGGATGGAAGGGATAAATATATAGATAGGAAGAGAGAGAGAGATAGAAAGATAAAGATGGAGATGTGAAGTGATATATAGAGAGAGGGGGAGATATAGGGGTAGATAAAGATGGAGAGATAACAAGATAGAAATAGGAGAGATGGAAGAAGAAATATGGAGAGATAGAGAGGAATAGAGAGGAATAGAGAGGAAAAAATGCCTAAGAGGGAGATGGGGAGATATGGATGTATAAAGAGAGGGAGACATGTTTAGAGATAGGGGAGAGAGGAAAATAGAGGTAGAGATGAAGATTGAATGAGAGGAAGAGGGAGATAAATAGATAGAGAGATAAAATTAGAGGAAGAGATAAAGACAAAGAGAGATAGGGGATAGAGATAGAGAGGGAAATAGAGATTGAATACATATAAATAGAAACAATAAATGTATAACATGTATGAAAACAAAACCTAATTTGACACAAGAATATTTCATGTTCAATATAGAAATGTAGTCAACCATTCTCTTCAAAGACGGCCAAATAAAAATTATTATGAATATACAAATATAGTTATCAAATAGTTTATATGATAACTATAATTATTTACAAAATTAATTTTAATTAAAATAAGGATTGTTTCTATAATTACAAAATAATAGTAAATCAATTTATTATTTATTATTTAATATAAAGTAGAATTTAAATAACAAATATTTTAAAAAAATTAAGTTGAGTATAATATAATTATATAATAAGTATTATATTGTATAATATTAGACTATATACTATACTAAATAAATTGTAAATAATAAATAACATAATATATATTATATAATATTGTGTATATATGATATGATGTAATGTATAATATAAATACAAATATAATAAATAATATATTAATACTATATACTAATATATATTACATTATTTCAATATTGTACAATATAATATATAATCTAAATATAATATAATATATCACAAGATAATATAGAATACAATTTATAATAATAATTAGTAGTTATAATAGTTTTATATTATATTTATTCATTTTTATTAATATTTTTCAGTATATATAATATAATATATAATAAAAAATATATAATTATATTATATTTGATGTAATTTGCATTATATAAGATATATATTATATATGAAATATAAAATAGATCTATATTTGTATGTTAATTTAATTTGTATTATATTATAATAACCTATAAAATATAAAAATTGAGTATTAAATAGCCATGACAATATGAAAAGTAGGATAGAAAGCATTTAATATGTGCATAGAAAGAGAGTCTCAAAACATTATATCTTTCAGGTGGAGTCATTACACTTGGCTAGATATCTAGATATTAAATAACCCAGACTGCATATCTAGAAACACTAGTAAATTCCCCCCCGGTCTCTTGCATATAAACTAAAATTTAGGTGTTTAAGGGTCATTTTCATACTTGTTGTGGATAGTTGGAACAACCCCATTTTTCCATTTTCAAGGTAAGGTTTCACCAAGAATATAATCCCCAAATACCCAACACATAAAAGCAAGCATATTTTGTAGAAAAGTTTGGACAAATCAAAACAAGTCACATAACCCACAATAGAGGCAACGATGGAGGCACACCACACAACTCCAATAGATTCAATCTGCATTTCATGATAAATTTTGAGTTTCCTCAAGATAACCAGCATGGCCAAGAAGGTCAAACATTCACGCATAATGATCAATTGTTGGTGTAATGTAGTAGGAGACACTCATAGAACTCAATTATTACAATCCTCATCCACTACAAACTAGAACTCAATTATTACAACCTTAATCCACTAAAATTGTATGGATGGACGCTAGTAACCTACAAGCTTACACGACCAGGGTGTTCCAAAGTACTTCATTAATTCAAAAAACTTGAAAGAATCGCTGCAATATTTTTTTTGTAAATGTTGCGTCAACATACAGTCCAAATCAAGTGATGTACACATGGAGATGAGGAACGAATTGAACCTTTGCCATCGTGCAAAGGACAATGCATAACCAATTATTCATAGTGAGGGCCTCCAATACTTTATATGTGGCATAGATCGGTTAGCTTGTTTACAATATTACCCCAGGACATACCTTCTGTATTTAGTTTGACAACGGTGGTTGCAGGGGCATTAAATTCATCCTTCTTGGCTCAGTGATGTACTTTGACTGATCCATTATCTCCCTATCTCTTTATGCGACTTTTATCTCTATCTATGTCTCTATCTATGTCTCTCTCCTCTTCTTTCTTTTCTTTTTTCCTTTATTTTTTTTTCTCTATCTCCCTCACTATCTCTACATGTCGGCTTGCTCCCCAACTTTCTTAGCACATATAGCATAGCAATGGAGGCTGCAAATAGTACATAATAGAAAACAAGACTGCTACATGAATTTAAAAAATACATTGCTTTGCTCCTACATCTTCTCATCTAGGTTGTGCTCTTTATATAGAGAGTAGGGACACAACAATGCCCCCTTTGTTTTTTTATTCTTCGTGAGTGAGGAATTCCAATCGAGTTTCAAAGAATGTGCAGAGAAAAATGACGGGATCTTTCTCATCTGTAACCTTAGCAAAAGAAAAATGATTTTGACTGGAGCTTTCTTGTCTTTGACCTTGACAAAGGAATAAATGATTTTGTGTCATTGTAGATGAATGTTCCATGCGACAATATCGCTCGGTTGTAATTATTATGGACTCGATATGTTCGAGTGTTTATGTTGTTGGAGATTATGAGTGGAAGAAAGGCTCTCAACACATCTGTGGAGTCCGCATTTGATTATCTTATCACTGATTGGGTATGGAAGTTTGTGAAGGTAGGGAAAACAATTGGGATCGTAGACAGCATAGTCCCTAACAATGGTCCTGCAAATATAATAGGTTTCATTTTCGTGGGTATTTTGTGTGCTCATGTTATGATGGCATTCAGACCGAGCATGGTGGAGGCTTTGAAGATGTTGGAGGGAGAGGCCGCCATTCCAAACTTCCCTTCCTAGCAAAGCGAAGCAACAATCTTCTTTTTTGGGTTTTGCATAGTAATTGATCTCAATATGAGCGTTTTTGCAGTTGGATTTACAATATTTTTGTTTACTATGTTGTTGTCTCCTATATTGGGATGGGTGAGGAAAAAGAATGGGAGATTTTCTTTTCTAGGACCATTTCCGCTGACCATCAGTTGGGAGATCTTCCTCACCCTGGTCTGCAGTGTCTGGCTGAGAAACATGGGCCACTGATGTTGGTGAAGATGGGTTTTGTTCCTGTTGTGGTTGCATCTTTTTCTTAGGCAGTGAAGCAGTTTCTCAAAACCAACGACTTGATTTTTGCCAGTAGGTCGGCTACCTACATTTATCATGCTCTGCAAAACCAAAATAAAATTCTGTGTAAGTACCATCTTAAAAATATTTTCACACTCGTAGTCAAAGTGACATACACCTTAAAAAAAACTATGAAAATCGAATGGTTGAAGTTATTTGAATCGTAGGACATCCCTTTTCTTGCAACTTGGGCCATCAATTTGACAATTTAGCTTTGTCTCTTTCAAATAAGGATACGCCTTCGACGTAAATAATAAGCCCATATTAATTATTCACATGCTTTATTTATTTAAAAGAAATGCTTTCAAATATGGAGTCAAGTATATGGGTATGAGTAAAGTATATTACCCAATGAATGTTTAAAAGCCTTCTTAGAAAAAAAAACATTTTAAATGTAAAATGTAAGGTGAAAGTACATGGACAATAATTTTATTTTTCCTTGTAAAGTGAATAAAATATTCACTATCTAAGAGGCTATTATTAAAGTTGGAAAACTTTAATTGCTAAGGGTGAATATTTATAGCTATAATAGAACAAAGGAGAAGTGAATAATTTTCATGGGAGAGCAGAGCTATTTTTCAACTACAAGGGTAAAATGATGAAGATTTTCATGAGGAGTTGGCTTTTCTATTGAAAATTGGTTTTCAAAAAAAAGGAAAAGTTTGTTATTGGGTATGTGTAGGATCATGATGGGCCAAAAAGTGGTGATATGATGGGTATTTGTAGGGTATGTGGCTAATGACTTTTTTTTTAAAATTTGAAATAAAATATTTTTATTTTTTTTGAATTTAATAAATTAATTTTATTTTTTATTTAATTAATTAAAGTTTTGATAAATAAAAAAATATATCTTTCAAAACAACATTCTTCTTCACATACTATAGGATTAAAAAAAAAAATTGAATTTCATGAAGTTTTGACCAAGTTAAGGTGGTTAGACATACTTAATTTTTCTATTTTTTAAAAGTTGCAATAAAAATTCATAATTAATTATTTACTTGGAAAAAATTACAAAAAAATATGCATCACATCGAGACATGAGTCCTCTACTTCTATCTAAAATATTATAAAAAAATATTATCATTTTATTGTGGTTAGGGTGGTGAGATAAACACCTACTTCTTATATTTTCCCTGAAATCTAAGTACTATTGCATTGAAATTTCAAATTTTCACCAATTAGATTTATTTATTTTTTAAATAAACTTAGTAGTTTAGAAACTATATTCAATTTTCTACAGATTCTATTCTTACATATTTTTGAAATAATATAGATAACTTATTCAAATTTTTACGTCAAGTTGCCTAACTCTGATTTTTTTGAATTTTTTGCCACTTAAGCACCTGTTTTTCCCATGATGATCTTGCACATACCTTATAGCAAAGGAAGAGAGAAGAGAGAGGCTTTTCCATTTCTTGTTGTTGATTAACGGGGGATGATGCTTCCAAGTGTCTTCAACGGATTAATTTTGGGGCTCTTCTTCCTTCTATATCTTCTCATTCTTTTCTCATTGTAAAGGGTTCTGAATTTCAATATGGGCTGGGTAGATAGAGAAATGTTGAGTCCGAGTCACAGAAAAAATATGCAATTCTAATGTTTCAATTTCACAAGTAAATATCAGTCAGTTTGTGCAAGAAAAGCATGAATTTCATCAAGTTGTCTCTAGATTTGTACATTTTTTTTACTCATATGAATTCAATAATACAAAGTATTTAGAATTTGTCATCTCAATTTCTCTGAGATAATATTATTTGTTCATGGTTCTATTTCAAAGAAATGCTTAAATTACTTTGAGTAGATAATTGTGATTTTAAGTGTGTAGGATGGATCTATAAGAAGAATTTGAGTGACAACAAGAGTGGATCTGTTGGTGTAATGCATTAGCAGTCTTGAATCCACTGGTTGAAGTCTATTTGCTGATGATATTTTCTTTGCAATTCCATATTTGACTTCAAGGCCCAGAATTAGGCATTGATTTTCCATTCAATTTAGTGCATTTCAGAAACAATTTATTAATTAAAAATCATTTTAATTCCTATTGTTCGGTTTAAGTTTAGTGTTGAATTTCGCTTCCCAATTATTGAGTGAATGTTGAGATACCAAAAATATAGCCAGATTTGAAGTTGTCAATGTCTTCCTTGGTATATTTTCATTTGGAATTATCTGCTATAAAAGACAATGTTTGTGTATAATTGAATTGAATCTTTAGGCATTGTAAAGGGAGACCCACCTTAGTCCTGCAGAGCAAGAAGTGTAGGAGAAGCCAGTCTTTGACTGAATCTTGTCAGTTGGCCAAATCCCTCTTTGAGTCTAAGCATAAGAAATTGGTTATTCTTTAGGACTCATTGGACCGGTCGATTTGGAACTCCAATAGAATGTCGACTCTACTAGGGAGTAACTTGAGAAAATTTTGATAGAAGATCATCTTGCCTTAAAGAGTCAATGAAGTTTTAAAATAGTTTGTAACCAGAGATTGACAATTGAGGAATCATATTTTCCCACCAGAGTCACCAATAGAATGGTGACTATGTTGGGGAGAAGTGAATTATGTCGATAATTCAGCTCTAGAACCTCTGTTGCAAATTTGTTGAATTCCATTTGGAAAAATTCAAAAGAATGAATGACTAGTTCAGGTGTTGAAGAAGTTCTAGTTCTATAAATTGATGTGTAGCATCCCAAATTCAAAAGACTGTGAAGAGACTTTTCTAGAAGAACTCAAAGAAATTATTTACATTGATGAAGATATCCTTGCTTCAAAGGTTTTCCTCTTGTTGAAGAGGTGGCGACTCTGCTCTACAATTTATGCACATAAAGGGTTGTTGTTTGTTATTGTAACTTGAAAATGTTCTAATAATTGTTGCAATAGTTGGAGATGGAAGGTACATGGTTCTCTGCATACTTTCATTTGTTGGCTCTATCATATTGAATGTAATTGTTATTCTATTTAAATTTTTTGTCTAGAATTCAAATATTTGTTAGTGTGGATGGTTAGAATGAATTTGTATATCCTAGGGATTTCCATCCATTTACATTATCATATGTTCCAAGCCCAGGTTATCACCATGTTAGCAATTATCCAAGTGATCCTTCATTTGGTCATGGTTATGATTATGCACAATTAGTTAAGGCCTGATTTGCAAGTATATATGGATCACCAAACTAAAATAGCCATACCATTAGAAAACTTAATACAGATTGTCAAGAAACTTCAAAAGTCTGATAATCCTCAAACATTTGACACCCCAAAGTACATGAACCCAAGTGTGAACAAGCCTAGGTTTAGCTGGGAATGGAAAGTTGTGTTCAAAATTGGAATTAAAGAGTTGCACCAAAGGCACTTGTTGTCTCTACAAGCCAATTAGGAGATAATCATACTATATCTACTAGCCAAATTAATCAACCATTTTTCAATTCCTTTGATCCATTGTATGACCAATTAGACTTGTCATGGGTTGATTACAAGTTTGAAAATATGCCAACTCAAGTCTATAAAAAAATGCCTAGATTTAATGGATACAATGTGTGTGAAGGAGATGCACATGTCCAAATTTTTTCTAGCCTCATGGAGAAAAAATCATTTGGAGATCATGATATGTGGATGATATTTTTTATCAAATCTCTTGAAGCTAGAACTAGGGACTGGTACTTAAGTTTTCCTGAGAAGTCCTTTCCTTGCTGGGATAAAGTAGTGGATGCTTATAGAGAAGAATTTACAAGAGAACCTTCTAACCTTGTCACAAGGTTAAAGGAGATTTAAAAACAAGATGAAGATTTAAGCATTGCTTTTAGTCATAGATTTTCTTTTGCTCTTTCACTAATCCCTGAAAATTTTAGACCCGGTATCTCGTATTGCATTCATATGTATTTTGAAGCATTTCAAGAGGGATCTAGTGCACTATTAAAGGATTAAAAAATATTAAGTATGTAGATGGCTTACACATTTTTAGATAATTTGAAAAAAAAAGGGGAATGAATATGTACAAAGTTTGTTGTCTTCAATTGTGGGTAAACATGTTGATGAAATTAGGAGAGTGTTCTATGTGGATACAAATGATTAGATTTCTTTAGTTTTAAATACAAACAAATGCATACTTGAGAAGGTAGAATACAAGAATGATGCATCATTAGGTGATGAGGAAGTTGTCTTTGAACAACCTACAAAATAAATATACCCAGATAAAAATTGCAGCCATAATGATGAAAGACATGATGAGATAAACGAAACATTTTAAGTTTCTTTTGTCTACTCTACAAATGCAAAAATAGAGAGAAAATTTTCTATAGCAATTGAAGGTTGCACTAACGTAGATAATTTCTTGAATGATCAACTCAGTTCAAAATGTGCTAATGATACTTTCCCTTCAAGCAATGAGTGTGATGTTGTGAAGAACAATGGGATTCCAAGTTTTTTGAGCTAAGAACAAGATGAGGGATATGAATTGAATTTACTCTTTGAAGAGCATATGTGTAATTTCAATAGTATTATGACACACTTTTTCATACCAATCTTATAAGTGTGTGTAGCATTGATGAAAATTTTCATGATGATGAGACAAAGGAGCCTGCTGATTTGAGAAATGCTTTTGAGAATGCTGATATATTAGGTGCAAGTGATAAAGTATTCAATGAATTTCAATTTGCAAGATCAACCACAAGCAGTCGCAATGAAGAAACCATTGATGGTTTTCAGTTTGATAGTGAAAATGTTGTGTCTATCCTTAAGAGGATGTATATGACCAATTCAATGATGACACCCAGTCCAATGTTGAAATGCAAAAAAAATTAGATTGTTGTCATGACAGTTCAGAAGTAAGCAAGAATGAACAAATGGACAGCCTATTCTCTATGATGGATTTTGATCATGCTTTTGACAATGTTAGCAATTCAATCTCCTATGATTGGGGAAATCCTATTTATGATCAATCCATTGAATTTTCAGATTTTGATGATGATGACACTATGATATATCCTGATTTACAACTTGGTAATGCATGTAGTTCTAGTGGAAATCAAGAAAAGGAAGTGGTTGAAAGAATCTAGATCAGAGCAATGATCCATTAAGCAATGAACAAATCTCAAATATGTTGACCATTAAATATTAGAAATGTGCACATGTGAATAACTCTTAGTTGTTATGTGCTGCCCATATTGATTTTGACAGTGATGATAATCTTCACTATGCAAGGTATGATGCATGTGTTTTTGATCTTCCTTCCAGTTATGAACCTGTTGATCAACATGATGATAATGTGGATGAAGACAAGCAACCTTTTGATTGTAATTATGCATTGTATGATGAATATGAAAGTGTGCATGCTTATGCAAGTTTAGAAATTTGTTTTGATGAATTAAAAATAGTAGATGACCATGATGTTTGCACACCCAATGAGCCAAGTCTTGAAAATTTTAATACAAATTTGGACAAGTTTTTGTTTGTTGATTTAGATGAGCCTAGTCATAAGTCTTTTCATATGGATGTAGATGTTGATTACAAAGAAAAATTAGATTATCTTTCTAAACTAGAATTACTCATTTTTGAGCAAGCTTGGGATGCTGAAGATGTTGATATGTTATGTTCAGAGGATAACAAAGTCACTAAGGATGAGGATAAGTTGGAAATCCTTGATTACTCTCTATACTTGCATAATGAAGGATAGATATAGAGTGTGCCAATGTATGAGTGTATCTCTTTACATACACTTGGAGATAGTTTGCATGATGTGCAAGAAATTTTGGTAAGTTCTTGTGATAGTTTTACCTTTGAAATGCAAGCTAGTAATCAGATTGAGCTAAAAGTATGATCCATGTGGTAGAATGTGAGTGCTATTTTTATCAGTTGGAAGAAGTTTTCATAAAATGTGGTAATGTGCTGCAAAACATTGAAGAATGTTGTTTTCATCTTGAGAGTGATTTATAATATGATGAATATGATAAGTTTTTTCCACATGATAATCAAAATTTTGAGAGTGTGCATGACTTTCAGATGCATTGTGATTATGAATTGTAGACACATAAAATATACTAATTGATCTTGTGCACCTGATCCTGATTACTAACACCATTTCATCTTGAATCATCTCCTTTACTTTATCATTTAATTAAATAATCTTTATTTATTAAATTCATCACATTTCATCTCTTAATTAAATAATTCACTTTATTTAATTAATCTCTAAAGTCATCTCATTTAAATTAAATAAATTCATCTTTATTTGATTTAATCTAACACCATCTTCTTTAATTAAATAAATCAAAATTTTATTCAATTAAGTCTAAATCATAGTCTTCTCATTTGGGTTTAAATTAATCCTAAAATCTAAGTCAAAATGGTCAAATCAACTAATCTCCTTTTAAATTAATCAAATCCTAATTAATGTTAGTCTTAATCCATCAAATCCTCTACCTTTTGCCACTTGCTCATGAAAATCATTTTAATTAATTTATTAAATCTCCTTTTTCATTCAAAAAGGCATCAAAGTGGGAATATTCTCCAAGTTTGAATTCTCCCTCCCAAAGGACTTGTCCATCCAACAAGGTATTAAAGTCTCTTACAAGTCCTTTTTCTTGAGCCATGTGGCATTAACTTCATATTTTACCTCATCTTTCAAGCCATCTTTTGAATTTCAAATCTCCCCCTCTTTGCACATTCTCCAAAATGTGCCCCATCTCTCTTCAATAGCATGTTGACAAGTGGCACTTTATTATTGGTTTATCTTTAGCCCTACATCCTCCATATCTTTCATTCTTCTATCCCTATCTCTTATAAATAGAGGCCTTCTCTATTTGTTTAAGGAGCCACAATCAATGTAAAATCATTATGCTCATTTGGAGGAGAATGGGAGCCAAAATTATCATCTTTTGAATCAAGTTCATCCATTTTCATCCATTCTTATCATTTATTAGCTAGGTTATGTAGGAATTCAACCAAGGAGCATCAATTTTCATCAAGGTCATCATCAAGCTTGCAAAGGAGTTGGGAAAGGGCCAATTTACACATAAAATTGGAACTAACTCCCCCATGGGATTAAGAGTTTGCATGCTTAAATAGGATTTAATAGATTTTCTTGTTTTGTTCTTCATTTCTTTCCTATTGTGAGCATTGTAGATGAATTTCATGGGGAATCTTAGTTCTAACTTGCATTTGGATCTAATAATGTGTTTTTTTGCTATGTTTGTGTAGGTCTAGGATTGGGGTTCACATTTTGGCACTAGAAGGAGGGTAGAAATCACAAATCTAACACATTTTTTTTTAAATTTTGCTATTTTTCAATAGGTTTGTTCATTAACCTCTGTTTCAGCGCATCTGCAATATCTTCTAGTGCATCTGGGCTCTGTTTCAATGCATCTGTAAGATCTTCTAGTGCATCTATGCTCTATTATGACGCATCCAAACCCCGTTATAGCACATCTAAGCATTATTTTCATGCATCACATCTGAGCATTCTTTTCAAGCATCTAAGTATTCTTTTGGCATATCTGAGTATTCTTTTGGTGCATCTGAGTATTCTTTTGGCACATTTGAGCATTGTTTTACATGGGTCTCTATTTTAGTGCTTTCTAGTTAGTTTTAAAATGGCCATATCTTAGTCATACGAAAGTCTTTTTTGAAGCTTTTTCTTTTGAAATGGGGTAAAATTTTATAAGCCATGCAATGGTGTAAGTGTTTCTCAATTTTAGTAGAGTTAAAATTTTCAATTTTACATCTAAAGTCAAATCACATTGTAACTTGGTCTAAGTTTTAGGGTTTTTACACTTAATGATTCATCTAACCTTTATATCTTCTTGTTTCTTAATCTCATCTAACATTTTGAGCACTTTTGCAAGTTAGGAAATCAAAGAGGGAAGGAGGAAACAAACATAAAGGCTTTCTATGGCATCATCACTGGATTGTAACAAGGGTTTTTAAACACTTTGGGAGCAATTATAATCCCATTTTAAGGATTTTTCTCTCTTCAAGTTTTAGGACTCAATATATTTCAATTCAGGTTTAAAAATAACAAGACAAAAGGATTAAAAAGAACCTAAGGAAAATTTACTAGATTTTGTTTAAGGTTAACAATTGAACAAACAATTTTCACTTTTCCTTTTGGTGCTTTAAAAAGAATCCAATCATTGGTTTGAGGATTTAAAATGAACATGTGCATCTATGTTTTGTAATCACTTACCCAAAATAATATCATCTAAAAGATATATACACTTCTCTTGCACCTCACGATGATCTTGAGAATCAAAAGGCTTTTGGTGATATTAGGTTGTGTAAGTGATTGCCTACACACTTGAATTTGAATCCTAAAATTGAACAAATATTGTGAGTGTGAGTGGAATATATCACGTGTTTTCTCTCTCTTTGTTTCTCAATGAAGATTGATCGAACTATAGATGTATTTTCTCACTTTTGTGTTATCTTAGAGGGATTTCCTTGTGGGAAAAAGTAATCACCCAAGGGAATGACCCAATCAGGAACACACTAAAGCCAAACAACTTTCACCTGGGATATAAGTGTGGGTACTTGAGGAAAGACAATTATCACAAGGATTGTTCCAACAAGAAGGGAAGCAATGGTCTCTTGTCATATGTATGATCCCCCATGAATGAAATTCCCACATTAAAACCCCTTGTTTAAAAGACCAAAAATCATTAATCTATTTTTTGGTGCAAGAATGGTCATTTTGAAGCCGCCCCATAATTTTATGACTTTTAGTAGAGATGAGAAGTATGCCATGGGAGATTCATGGATACTGATGCTTGGCTAACCTGAGAAGCAAGTGCAATGTAAGGGGGAGCTTGTGTGGTCAAGTATCTAATCATCCACTAAGAGTAGGCATAGCTCGATTTGTCCAAGTGGGGATTCAACAAATATTGTCTCTCATCCATAGGATTGTGCATTACTTTGGAAATCAAAACACTTTGCTTGATCTAAAACATTGGAAAAACAAACATTCAACGTGAGCATCAAATGTCAAACCCTTTAGGGGGAGAAAATACCATTGACAAATCTAAGTGCTATTGCTTGCCCTAGGGATTCTATCCTTAGAGGCTTCTAAGTATTTGGATTTATATCTCAATTTTCTTTTCCTAAAGTCAACATTAGGGAACTTTTTCCTTGATTTCCTTGATTTCCACATAATGGACTTTGTGGGATGAAAAGAAATTGGGAAATTAGACATTCAGTTTGAAAATTAAGCAAGACATTGGATGTGGTAAAATCAATTCATTAATCAAGATGAAATCAATTTAACCCCACGCATGTGCTTGTGTATGTTTTGTCCGATGGTCTTTTGAGCAAACATTGATCTTTTTGTTTGAAAGGAAAAGCATGTTCTTCAAAACCTTGGCCTTGTAAACAAGTCCTTCTTAGGTTCATTTAGGATCAAAATCAAACATTTCATCCATCCTCAAAACATCAATCAAAACCCATCTCACAAACAACTTTTGAACCATTGGAAAAATCCTCTTGAAATCAAAACAAAATCATCTTGCTTGACTAGGTGTGTGTAGATGAATCCTTCTTCATACACTTAGTTAAATTATCACCTTGTGGAAAAATCCATTCCAAGACAACATATAACCTCTTGGAGTTTATGAGTTCATTATCAAATCCAAATCAAATCAAATCAAAAAATCCAAAATCCAAAAGTCCTAAATTCTACTATTCCTCCAAGGGTCTTAAAAGTTCAACACCCATATCATTCACCCCTTTCATCCTCCATCTCATCATTGGTCCTAAATACCTTAGAGGTCAACAAGGTCAAAGCACAAGAAAAATATGGAATGTAAAATTTCTCCATACATCATGAGTGATATAAATTAACCAAATTATCCAAGCCTTACAATTCCAATTGATTATCAAAACTCACATTTATACAATCCATACATGGGATCATTATCTCTTACAAACCTCAATGACACTACAAATGTGAGTATGCCCAATATAAATTTTGGAACACCTTTCCCAATGATAGATTTAAATAAAATTCCAAACTTTCAAATCTATCAATCAAACAATCAATGCACGAGTCTTCCAGCAAACAACATTATCCCACCGAATCCATACATGCCAAATGTGAATATACCAAGTACAACTTTACCAAACATGACAATTTCGAATCCAAACTTGGTAAAATTTGGGATAGATATGTTTGCAAATCATAAAAATGTTGTTCAAAGACCAAAAAATATGTTAACGACTCCATGTATTGATCCAAGTCAAGGTAACACTATGAAAAATCAAAGTTACCTAGATCAAGGCAATGTGATTCCCAACCACAACAATGTTCAATTTCAACCTATCTTGCCAAATCTAAGCATCATCCCAAATCAAAACATTGTCCAAAATCAATCACCACAAGGTAACAAATTAAAATACACACCACTTGGGAAATCAATCAAATCGATCATGCAATAGTTGGTGTAGGAAAAAATCATCACAATTCCCACCTATGAAAATTATCAAGATCCCTTAGTGAAACCACCATGGTAAAATGAAAATCACCTTTGTGATTTCCATAAAACAAAGGGACACACAACATCAGATTGTATTCGACTCAAAAATCGCATCCAAGACATTATCGATAAAAAAAAAAGTATTGGGGACAATGATTAGGATTCAATCACTAATGATAGCATTGAAAATCTCCCCACCACAATTGTTGAAAATAATGATCAAGATCTATTGACCAATAATCATGTTGAAAATATATCTACATCATCCAATGGGTTAGGGGACATATCTCAAGAATTTATTCCAAAAAGTGATCAACATCTTTCACCAAAGTCTAGCAATGGTCATTTCCAAGACATGTTACGGATATTGAAGGAATCTTCAACTCAACATTTGATCCAAGTCCACTCAAAGATAAAGAGGATATTGAGCCACTTTCCATTCCTAATGAAGATATCCAAGAACCCTATATAAGCAATTCATTCTTTGAAATTGACCCATGTCAAGAACTTGATCCAAAGCATGTCGAAAGGAATTCTCAAATCATTCAAGATCAAGAATTTGTATCTCCAGGCTACTACAATGAACTAATGGACACTCTCCTATGTATACAAGATGATCACATACACATAGCACATACTTCTCCATCTACCCATGAGATGCTTTCTTTGGATGTACATGTAGATGATCTTCATTCATAACAGGATTCCTTTACTCTTGACATTATTACACAAAAAGAGCAAGTTATTGATTCCTACAGTCAAACTAAGTTGTCAAAATTAGGATCAGATATATCCCAAATTTAGACTAAGGAAATCATGTATGAATATATCCAACATTATCCACTCAAAGAAACAAGTCAAACAAAATAGGATATTCTAGAGTCAACAAAGCAACAAATTGAAATAACATCATCTGCAATGGTCATTTATTAGAGAATGCTTACTGAACAAGACATCTTAAAATAGGTAGAATCAAAGAACAAATATTCTACTACCATCATACTAGGGGAAACTATGTCTCAAGAAAACATCAACATAGGGAGCACGAAGAATCCTTATGATGAAATTGATGCCAATACTACAACTAGCCACGTCATGAATCTTCATCCACCCATCACCCCATCCATGAATTGGGACCAACATCGAAAGAAGGATGTGAATCAAAGCAAGAAGAAAATCATCAAAGAAAAATAAGTTGGAAAGCATAATGGAAAAATCAAATACAAGTGGATACCAAAGAAAGATTATCCCTATCAAACTCCATTAGTCAAAGAAACTATGGGGAAAGATAAAAAATGGGAAAATTATCCATCAAAGATGTCTACAAAAGAAAAAGTAGGCTTCCCAAGCAATGTATAAAGTATATAAAGTAGTTGGTCCTAGTTACACACACACTTCTGTATCCACCCATCATTGCTCATCTTCCCAAGTTTGGAGAGTCAAAGGTTCCAAACTATCAACCAATCCATCTCCTATTCCTAAACACACTCCATCCATGCCTCCACGCATGATATCCAATTCTCACATTAACCATGTACTGGAAGCCACCCTTCATTATAAGGATTTAGAAGGCATTCTATCACAATGTGTGCACAGAGACAGTTAACTTAGGTATCAATAAAGTAGATTAGGAATCTCAAAAGTTGCATTCAAGTGCACCTATCTTGGAAAAGCAGCTTCTTCAAGTAGGATACCAATGGCACATTGTGCCAAAAGCATCTACATCGACACCACCAGGTGGTTCAGCATGAGCTTAAAATATTTCAGAAAAATACAAAAAAATCAAAAAATATGAAAATCAAAAAAAATCAAAAAAAGGATTGAAAACAATAAAGAAAAAAATCACCCTCTAGTGAAAACCACTAAGGTGGCACTTTGGATAGGTACCATGATGAAAACTTGGAAAACATGCATCATGTGCAGAATTGAGCATCTACATGCTCCACTTCAAGTGGAAGCATCTCATCCCATCCATAATAAATCTAACATTCCATCCATCTTATCCATAATAAATCCATTCATCCTTGAACCATTTATCCAATCTATTTCCAGTCCATTGCCATCCATATTCCAAGTTATCTTGATCTTGACAAAATTTTGGTGCACACTTTATACTTATTTATGGTAAACATCTTGACATGGTCATTTTCATTGATCCTATCCTATCCAACATTATCTGAGCCATGAGGTGCTATCCAAATGAGCATCCTTTGTTCGAACACCTTATCTTAGTGCAAGATAATCCATATCCATCCATCCACACACCTATCTGAGCATCCACCCATGGTATTTCATACATTGTTAGACACTGGGGACAAATATTTACATTTTTCTTTAGGAATAAATCTTGATCTATATCTTCTAACTTATGTGGTAATCTGAACGTTGGCAAACATGAAATCAAATTTTTCAAAGAATTTGTGAGCCAAAAATCCAAATCACTAGCCCATGACATATTTTGACAAGAAGATGTTCCTTTTCAAGCTTCATCGAACATCGAACATCAATCCAAACAATCAATATCAGTCGTATCTAATTTTCACTTTAGCATCACATCAAATCATTCAAACAATTTTGTTCCAAAATCAAGCTTCATCAATCTTGATCAATCAAATCCAATCAATTCATCATCATCTCGGGATATCCATCCCAATCCTCATGTTTCTTAACACTATCCTTGCATTGTTGTGTATCCTCAACAATGTTATCATCATCAATCCATCAATCTGATCAATTAATCTTAGCTTGGTTTTCAACAAAATCCAAAAACAAAGCATTGATATCATCACACATGTCCATATCCAAATTGTCAAAATCATGGAAAAATCCAAAAACATCCAAAATCATATCAAAATCTAAAAACACTCAAAAATTCAAAAAAATGTCAAAAACATGGCATCTGAACTATGTCGTCTCTGAGCTTACACGTAGGTAAGGAAAATCTTTGATTAGCCCTTGAAACAAAAAATCCAAAAACATTCATAAAATCACACAAAAACCCAAAAACATTTGGAAATTTTGAAAATCAAAATATTTGCAAAATCTAAAAAAAAAATAGCCTCAAAACATTTCAAAACTCCAAAACATCCAAAAAAAAAATCATCTGTCTCATTTTTCTTCACGCAATAATCAATCATCCATAATAAATCAATCATCACCTCCATCCTTTGGCGACACAAATAAAAACAACCACAACAATCAAAAAAAGAAAACTTCAAACACAAAATCAAAATCGAAACAACAAACTTTTAAATGCAAGATCAAACTCTTGATCATTCGCAAACATGCCAATCAACCTTATATCAATAGCCTTTCAAACAACCTATCAACTTTCCACCATCCACTAACATTTCCTATGATGCATCCTTCCTACAATGGGCATTATCTTTGGAAAAATCACTTTGGATTCTTATCCTAATCAAAACAAATCCCTTTGGCTAGAGGTATGAAGAACATTGACTTGTTTGTGTACTTGATCTTTTCTTTTTTATTTGTCTTATTGCACTCATTCCAATGACCTCTCGATGATGTCTAATCACAATGATCTAGAGAGAAAGGAATGCAAAATTGATCATTATATTTTGTTTGTTGTGCTTGTTGGACATTCTTATAATATAACTTGATGAATACTTGCTTTGTTAGGTATGTATGGAGTGTGTTTTGGGTAGCTTGTTGAATATTGCATTGATAGGTTATACCTTTCTGTGTTTTGGCCTGAAATGTTTGAAACTTTTGAAGTGCATCCTAGCAAGGTTTTTGTATGTCTGGTGTGAACAAGAATACTCCTATCTATTTTTTGAGTCAAATTCCATCGCACTAGGTACAATGCCATCATGGTTCTTTATAACTTGATGCATTGTGTCTATGTGTGTTATCAAACATAAGGTAAATAGCCCTTTTAAAATCCTAATTCCTGATAAGCATCATCATCATCATCATCATCCTCATCCTCATCTCTAATAAAGTCTCGTATATCATGGACTTGTTGGATCCTCTTGTCATCATCTTTTTTTCCAGCTTATTCTTCTTTTCTTTACTAACATTTATGTCCAAGTATCAGGTGTGTGTAATATATCAAAGTATAGATGAAGCTAACCATGGTCAATGACTATTTATATATCATCAAGTATGTCTACATCAAACATTCAAGCTAAACTAATCTTGAACCTCTTTGTCGAGAGATCGACCCTCAAATCGAACCTCTTCACCCGATCTCTCGAGGGGGTAGTATACCGACATAATTCTTTCCGTTGGGGCAATAGTGGGGCATTTGAAAAAATCAAAGAATTTTTGAAATTTGACTGCAAAAAGACTATTCTTTGAACCAACGCAACAGGTACATTGCTTCAAAGAGGGGAAAAATGTAGACACATAAAATATACTGATTGATCTCGTGCACGTGATCCTAATTACTAACACCAGTTCATCCTAAGTCATCTCCTTTACTAATCATTTAATTAAATAATCTTTATTTAATTAAATTCATCACATTTCATCTCTTAATTAAATAATTCACTTTATTTAATTAATCTCTAAAGTCATCTCATTTAAATTAAATAAATTCATCTTTATTTGATTTAATCTAACACCATCTTCTTTAATTAAATAAATCAAAAAAATTATTTAATTAAGTCTAAATCATATTCTTCTCATTTGGATTTAAATTAATCCTAAAATCTAAGTCAAATGGTCAAATCAGCTAATCTCCTTTTAAATTAATCAAATCTTGATTAATGTTAGTCTTAATCCATCAAATCCTCTAGCTTTTGCCACTTGTTCATGAAAATCATTTTAATTAATTTATTAAATCTCCTTTTTCATTCAAAAAGACATCAAAGTGGGAATATTCTCCAAGTTTGAATTCTTCCTCCCAAAGGACTTGTCCATCCAACAAGGCATTAAAGTCTCTTACAAGTCCTTTTTCTTGAGCCATGTGGCATTAACTTCATCTTTCACCTCATCTTTCAAGCCATCTTTTGAATTTCAAAATCTCCCCCACTTTGCACATTCTCCAAAATGTGCTCCATCTCTCTTCAATAGCATGTTGAAAAGTGGCACTTTATCATTGGTTTATCTTTAGTCCCACATCCTCCATATCTTTCATTCTCCAATCCCTATCTCTTATAAATAAAGGCCTTCTCTTTTTGTTTAAGGAGCGACAATCAATGTAAAATCATTATGCTCATTTGGAGGAGAATGGGAGCCAAAGTTATCATCTTATGAATCAAGTTCATTCATTTTCATCCATTCTTATCAGTTCTTAGCTAGGTTAAGCAGGAATTCAACCAAGGAGCATCAATCTTCATCAAGATCATCATCAAGCTTGCAAACGAGTTGGGAAAGGGCCAATTTCCACATCAAATTGGCACCAACTCCCCCATGGGATTAAGAGTTTGCATGCTTAAATAGGATTTAATAGCTTTTCTTGTTTTTTCTTAATTTCTTTCCTATTTTGAGCATTGTAGATGAATTTCATGGGGAATCTTAGTTCTAACTTACATTTGGATCTAATAACTAGTGTGTTTGTTAGGTATGTTTGTGTAGGTCTAGGATTGAGGTTCACATGAATATATTGATAAAGTTGTATATGATGAGTTGTTGGGAGATGCCAACATGTCTAATCAGATAGATGGTAGTGATATGGTCTATGTGATTCGGTTTCCATGTGATAACAAAGCCAAACTGAGAGCAAGTTTCCACTTGCACAAAGGCATCATCATACTTTTGTTTGCAAAAGTGTAGTCACTCATGTTGTTGTGGTGTGACAGAGGCAACTATGAGTTGAGGGAGATTAGTTCTTTTAATAGATTGGTGTTTGACAGAGGTAAGAATTGACTCCCCTTTTTCATTTGGTGGCCTAGGGTCACCAAGTGAAGTTGAAAAAGAGGTTGAATAAAGGAGCAGTTTGAGAGCACCAAAAAGACTCAGCATTTGGTCTACTCCCCAAAGAGCTGGATTCTTGCTATACCTGTAGGGGCATACATCCAAATTCAAAGCCACTGTTGGTACTTTAAAATTTGCAAAATTTTAAGTGCCCATGATGTGAAATTTGTCTTTGCACTCATCAATGCCCCTAAAAAATCTGCCCAAGTCACCTACTTTGGAGGGTCACAATTTGGAGCCAGTCAATTTTGAAGGTAAATCCCTTGGTGGACATACTCAGTTGACATATGTGAACATGCATGTCAATTTTTTGCTTCCCATGACGAGTTTTGATAGGGTTTTGAAAATCAAAGCTGGAGGGTTTTGGGACTATTTTGATATTTGCAAAATTTTAGTTCTATGAAGTGGCCTCTTGTTCAAGTTGATATTTCACAGCTGGATGATTATCAAGAAAAAAAAATTATTGCTCTCCATTCTCCCCACATTCATATGCTCCCTGGTCCAATTTTAGAGCCTCATGATCTGATTTGGTATTTTTTCGAGATTAAAAGCAAATGTTGTTTGCTCTATTTTCACACCTGCATTTTTAGAACTTTTCAAGGTGGTCAACTTTGACCCCTAATATCTCGTGCAAAATGATGATTGAAGGAAATCCCTCTTGAAGACATACTCATTGGACCTAAATGAATTTTTTTTTCCAGTGGTGGCTTCTCAGAAGATGATTTCATATTTTTTCAAGGTGGTGACTTCATGAGTTTTAATTGGTTTTGAACAGATACAATTGTAGAAAAGTCTAATTGAGCAACTTTGACATTGAATATCTTGAACATCGAAATATTTTTTACTGAGCCATTTGTTGCAATACATTCTTGGGTCAAATTTTTATGTTCATATGAATTTTCATGGCTCCAAGAGGTCATTTGACTAGTTTCCCAGGGTAATTCTAGAGGCAACTTGACTGGTTTTTATCACTGTACAAAAATTCCTTAAGGCTAGTTTTAATGATAAACCACTTCAAATTTTCACCTCAAATGCATTCAGAAGTTGTGTGAGGACAATTCAAGTTAAAAACTTGTTTGAAAACAAAAAAAAATTTAGTCGAGCCCACAAGGGGACCTGACATTTATCACACAACTTGAAGGAAGCAATGTTTTGTTTGTTTTTGTATTTGATATTCAAAATGGACTGATGGCTACAAAGTTAATTAGGAATGCCACCTCAAAAATATATATTCTAAGACTTATGTGCCTCATATTAAGGAACCTCTTGTAGCAAAGCACAATCCCTAGCATTGTAAAGAAAACGGGGCAAGTTAAGCAATGAAAACAATCACAGGGCATGAACAAACTTTACCACTAGATGTGCTTGGATGTATTGGGCCACCACCATTTACCCAACATGAAGATCAGGTTGTTTTAAGAATAATATCAATTGATAAGCTGAAAAATCAATAATGAAACAACAAAGTGAGAAACTCAAGGCTTGCATTAAGTTTTTAATGAAACCAATGAATGTGGTTAGAGAGCCAGAGGTAGCTCTTGCTCTTCTCTCCAAAGAAGAATTAACAAATTTTGATAATATCAAGACAACTACACCAACAACTTAAGAATGGTTCCATAAAGTGTATACTAAGGGTTGTGAAATAATTAAATTTACTACAGATTTGCATAAATATTCTTGCATTTTTGAAGGCCGAATGGGAGGAGGTAAATGATGATTGCATCAGCTATGAAGAATATTGCTCCCATATGCACACAATGAATTAGATGCTAGAGAATTCTGGTGTTGACACTACATGTGGAAAGGGAAAATTCTTCATAGCTCAAATGCATTATGAGATGATTCGATGAATGTTTTAGGGTTATTAGCAGTTACTTAATATTTGGGAAATGTTTTTGTTGGAAACAGGGCATCATCTTCATATTTTTTTGTAATTTTTTTCCAAGTAAATAATTAATTATGAAATAAAAAATTATGAGGGCACTAAATTGAATATTTTTTTTAATCCTATAGTATGTGAAGCATAGAATGCGACGTATATTTTGGATTTAAAAAATGTGATACCGTTTGAAAGCTATATATGTTTTTCAATCAGCCTATCAATCAAGACTTTAGTTGTAATTCAAATAGAAAATGAATAATAATTATTTATTAAATTCAAAGTAAAGCATAATTTATATTGGGGAAAGCTTAGAATATTCTCTAAAAACCCTTTTTGTTTCATCAATTTTGGGTAAAAAAGAAGTCACCAACCACATACCCTACACATACCCATCATATCACCATTTTTTGGCCCATCATGATCCTGCACATACCCAACCCAAATTTAGAAGAATGTGAAGAGACTCTGCTAGAAGAAATTAGAGAAGTTATTTACATTGATGAAGATATCCTTGCTTCATGGAGAAAAATTCATTTGGAGATAAGGATATGTGGATGATATTTTTATCAAATCTCTTGAAGCTAGAGCTAGGGACTAGTACTTAAGTTTTCCTGAGAAGTCCTTTCCTTGCTGGGATAAACTAGTGGATACCTATAGAGAATAATTTGCAAGAGAACCTTATAACCTTGTCACAAGGTTAACGGAGGTTAAAAAACAAGATCAAGAGTCAAGCATTGCTTTCAGTCATAGATTTGTTGTTTCTCTTTCACTAATCCCTAAAAATTTTAGACTGAATACCTTAGATTGCATTCATATGTATTTTGAAGTCTTTGAGGAGGGATCTAGTGCATTGTTAAAGGATTCTAAAATATTGAGTATGCAGATGGCTTACACATTTTTAGATAATTTGGACAAAAAGAGGAATGAATATGTGCAAATTTTGTTTTCTTCAATTGTGTGAATACAAATGATCCAATGTCTTTAGTTTTAAATACAAACAAATGCATACTTGAGAAGGTAGAAGACATGAATGATTCATCATTAGGTGATGAGGAAGTTGTATTTGAACAACCTACAAAAGAAATATACCCAGATGAAAATTCCAGCCATAATGATGAAAAACATGATGAGATAAATGAAACATTTGAAGTTTCTTCTATCTCCTCTAAAAATACAAAAATAGAGAGAATTTTTTGTAGCAATTGAAGGTTGCAATTATGCAAATAATTTCTTGAATGATCATCTCAGTTCAAAATGTGTTGTTGATACTTTCCCTTCACTTGCAATGAGTGTGATGTTGTGAAGAACAATGGGATTCCATGTTTTTTGAGCCAAGAACAAGATGAGGGATATGAATTGAATTTACTCTTTGAAGAGGATATGTGTAATTAGCAGTATTATGACACACTTTTTCATACCAATCTTATAAGTGTGTGTAGCATTGATGAAATTTTTCATGATGCTAAGACAAGGGAGCCTGCTGATTTGAGAAATGCTTCTGATAATGTCAATATATCAGCTACAAGTGATAAATTATGCAATGAATTTTAGTTAGCAAGATCAACCACAAGTAACCGCAATGAAGAATCCATTGAAAGTTTTTAGTTTGATAGTGAAAGTGTTTGTATTTATCCTCAAGAGGATGTAAATGACCAATTCAATGATGATACCTAGTCCAATGCTGAAATGCAAAAAGATTTATATTGTTGTCATGACAACCCAAAATTAAGCAAGAATGAACAAATGGACAACCTGTTCTTTGTGATGGATTGTGACCATACTTTTGACAATGTTGTTAGTAATTCAATCTCCTATGATTGGGGAATCTTGTTTATGATAAATCCATTGAGTTTTCATATTTTGATGATGATGACACCATCATATATCCTAATTTATAACTTGGTAATGCATGTAGTTCTAGTGGAAATCAAGAAGGGGAAGTGGTTGAAAGAATAGATCAGAGCAATGATCCATTAAGTAGTGAACAAATTTCAAATTTGTTGACCATTGAATATAAAAAATGTGCACATGTGAATAACTCTTAGTTGTTATGTGTTGTCCATATTGATTTTGATAGTGATGATAATCTTCACTATGCAAGGTATGATGCATGTGTTTTTGATCTTCCTTCTAGTTATGAACTAGTTGGTCAGCATGATGATAATGTGGATGAAGACAAGCAACCATTTTATTGTAATGATGCATTGTATGATGAATATGAAAGTGTGCATGATGATGCAAGTTCATAAATTTGTTTTGATGAATTAGAAATAACATATGACCATGAGGTTTGCAAACCCAATGAGCCAAGTCTTCAAAAATTTTAATGCAGATTTTGACAAGTTTTTGTTTGTTGATTTAGATGAGCCTAGTAATGAGTCTTTTCATGTGGATGTAGATGTTGATTACCATGAAAAATTAGATTATCTTTATGAACTAGAATTGCTCATTTCTGAGCAAGCTTGGGATGTTGAAGATGTTGAAATGTTATGTTCATAGGATAACAAAGTGACTAAGGATGAGGATAAGTTGGAAATCCTTGATGGCTCTCTATACCAACATGATGGAGGATAGTTACAGAGTTTGTAAATGTATAAGTGTATCTCTTTACATACACTTGGAGATAGTTTGCATAATGTGCAATATCTTTTGCTAAGTTCTTGTGACAGTTTCACCTTTGACATGCATGCTAGTAATTAGATTGAGCTTAATAGTACCAACAATCAGGAAGAATGTGAGTGCTATTGTTGTCAGCTAGAAGAAGTTTTCATAAAGTGTGGAAATGTGAAAAACATTGAAGAATGTTTTTTTAGCTTGAGAATGATTTATATGATGAATATGAAAAGTTATTTCCAGATGATAATCAACATTTTGAGAGTGTGCTTGACTTTCAGATGCATAGTGATTATGAACATGTTGATAAAGTTCTATATGATGAGCTATTGGGAGATGCCAACATGTTTAATCAGGAAGATGGAAATGATATGGTTTATGTGATTTGGTTTTCATGTGATAACAAAGACAAATAGAGAGCAAGTTTCCACTTGCACAAAGGAATCTTGATACTTATGTTTGCAATAGTACAGTCACTCATATTGTTGTGGTGTAACAAAGGAAATTGTGAGTTGAGGGAGATTAGTTCTTTTAACAAATTGGTGTTTCACAGAGGTAAGAATTCACTAACCTTTTTCATTTGGTGGCCTATGGTCACCAAGTGAAGTTGAAAAAGAGGTTGAATAAAGGAGTAGTTTGAGTGCCAAATGGAATCAACATTTGGTCTACTCCCCAGAGATCTAGATTCTTGCTATACCCAAAGGGCGCATACATCCCCAATAGGAGCCACTATTGGAACTTTAAAATTTTGCAAAATTTTAACTGCCCATGATATGAAATTTGCCTTTGCACACTTAGAAATGCACCTAAAAAATCTGCCCAAGTGACCTACTTTGGAGGGGCACAATTTGGAGTTAGTTGATTTTCATTCCAAATCCCTTGGTGGAAATACTTAGTTGACATATGTCAAAATGCATGTCAATTTTAAGCTTCCCATGATGATTTTTGACAAGATTTTGAGAAGCAAAGTTGGAGGGTTCTGGGACTGTTTTGTTGTTTGCAAACTTTCAGTTCTACGAAGTGGCCTCTTGTTCAAGCTGATTTTTCATAGCTGGATGATTATCAAGAAAAATGGATTGTTTCTCTCCATTCTCCCCACATTCATATGCTCCTTTTTCCAGTTTCATAGCCTCATGATCTGATTTGGTATTTTTTCGTGATTAAAAGCAAATGTAGTTTGCTTTATTTTCACACCTACATTTTTAGAACTTTTCAAGGTGGTCAACTTTGACCCCTAATATCTCGTGCAAAATGATGATTGAAGGAAATCCATATTGAACACATACTCATTACACCTAAATGAGGTAATGTTTCCAGTGGCGGCTTCCCAGGAGATGATTTAATATTTTTTCTAGGTGATGATTTCGTGAGTTTTAATTGGTTTTGCATAGATACAATTGCAGAAAAGTCTAACTGAGCAACTTTGACATTGAATATCTTGCACATCAAAAAAAAAATTGTCAAGCCATTTGTTGCACTACATTCTTGGGTCAAATTTCTAGATGCATATGAATCTTCATGGATCCAGGAGGTCATTTGAATAGTTTCGCGCGGCGATTGTAGAGGCAACTTGACCAATTTTGATCACTGTGCAAAAATGCCTGAAGGCAAGTTTTAATGATAACCCACTTCAAATTTTCACCTCAAATGCATTCAAAAGTTGTGTCAAGACAATTCAAGTAAAAAACTTGTTTGAAAATGATTTTTATTTTTAATTGGGCCCACAAGGGGACTTGACATTTATCACACAACTTGAAGAAAGCAATGTTCTATTTGTTATTTGTATTTGATGTTCAAAATGGACTTATGGCCGCAAAGTTCATTAGGGATGCCACCTCAAAAATCTCTATTCTAAGACTACTGTGCCTCATATTAAGGAAGATCTTCCAAAAAAGGGTGATCCCTAGCATTCTAAAGAAAAATAGGGCAAGTTAAGCAATGAAAACAATCACTGGGCATGAACAAACTTTACCATCGGATGTGCTTGGATGTATTGGGCCACCACCATTTATTGAAAGTGAAGATGAAGTTGTTTCAAGAACATTATCAATTGATGAGTTGACAATGCAATAATGAAATATCAGAGTGAGGAAATCAAGGATTGCATTAAGATTTTAATGAAACCAATGAATGCAGATAAAGAGACAGGAAAATATTGCTCTTCTCTCCAAAGAAGAATTAACAAATTTTGATAATATCTAGACAACTACACCAACAACTCAAGAATGATTCCTTTAAGTGTATACTAAGGGTTGTGAAATAATTAATTTTTTTGTAGAGTTGCATTAAGATTCTTGCATTTTTGAGGCCGAATGGGAGGAGGTAAATGATGATTACATCAGCTATGAAGAATATTGCTCCCATATGCACATATCAAATGAGATGCTAAGAATTTTGGTGTTGACAATACATGTGGAAAGGGAAAATTCTTCACAGCTCAAACACATTATGAGAGGGTTTGATGGATGTTTCAGGGTTATTAGCAACTCAATATGGGAAATGTTTTTGTTGGAAACATGGCATCATCTTCAAGCAGAAGAAATAATTTGAGGGCCTTCTTGGGTTGGCAACACGATGTATAAAAATTGTTGACTTACACTTGGAAATTGCAATTACTTTACAATTTTTTGAATGAGAGGAGAGATTTGAAGAACGTGGCACACATGATAAAAGGTGCTTTATTGCAAGTTGAGGATGCACTGCACCAAGAGAAAGGTCATTTTGATATTACAATAGGAAATGTCTCTATCTAATGTAGGAATAATTTTCATTGGTTGTAAAAGAATGAAAGTTATTTGAGGAGGCTTGTGTTTTGAAGGGTGTTGTCAGGTGACCAAAGTGTGTTTTTTGTTGCAAATGATGTGGCAGCATTTGCGCAAGCTGGAAGGGGTCTTTATGATATTTTAAATCATTCTTACACAATGTCATGAAGTGGCTGTGTCAAATGTCTATTTTGTGTGATGAAATTTTCTCATAAACTTCTTCACGCGGGAGTTTGAGTTGCAATGAAAATATATTAAGATTGTTTAAGGAATTATTTTTTGGCTCCAAAGCTTGATTTCCATCTCGTTGGAATCCAACATATGTTTCAAACAAAAATCCATCTCATGTCTGCTTTGCAAAGGGCACAAATTGCATACAGTGAAAATGTATCAAAATTATTTGAGGAAATTCTATTTTCTAATGGTTTTACCAACTTGAGTGCTTGATGGAGTATATGGGATGTGGTGCAGGAAACAAAAAATGTTTGTAATTGAGATGGAGATTCTTGTGCATACTATAAAGTATGTGGGATTGTTTGGGTGAAGTGGCCATAGAGCAAGCATTGAACTCTGCCAAGCATGAGGAATGACCCAAAGAATGATGCAACACACCTTGAGAGGGCTCGGGCATTGCATTGTGAATGGTTGGAACCAAAAAAAACACAATTGAATTTGCTTGAGGAGGATGCAAAGCCTGTTGGAAAATGTCGATGATGGCTCAAAGCAAGAAGCAGTCAAACACTGCATTAAGTAAATAAGTGTGCCACACATTTGGTATCCTCAAATGACATATCTCATTTGATATGGGCTATAATGCCTTATGATTCAAGGATTGTGACAGTTCAGGCACATTATGAAGCAGAACGATGCATCGATCTTCATGAACTCTTTCCATATGTGCAATCGTTTATCAGGTATGGAAATCCCTCACACATAGCTTCGATGGGGAGAAGAGGATGCAATTTCATTGTAGACTACTGTAAAATGTAGCTGCCATGTTTGTGAAGATTTGGAGAAACATGAAGAGAAGTTAGGGCAAGCAAGTTGATTGATGTCTATCAAGCAAGGAGAGATGCAACCAAATACTAACCATCAATCACGAACCTCACATGTTGAAAGATGATGTCATGAGATGGGTTGTGAGGTGCGTGATAGGCCTATGACAATATTTACTAAGGCATAATATTATTCTTATAATATTGCCCAATGAAATATTTAAAGTAGACCTTTGCTAATATTAAAAATTCAAAAAATGCTTGTGCAGGGAAAAGAGTGGTGGGCCCAGTGAAAATTAAAGGAAAAACATTTAAAATCTAAACTGTAGAGTGTTCATGTAAACTTTATTAATAATAAGCCCATATTAATTATTCAAACACTTTATTTATTTAAAAGAAATGTTTTTAAATATGGATTCAAGTATATGGGTATAAGTAAAGTATGTTACCCAATGAATGTTTAAAATCCTTCTTAGAAAAGAAAACATTTTATATGTAAAATGTAAGATGAAAGTACATGGGGAATAATTTTATTTTTGTCTGGTAAAGTGAATAAAATATTCATTGTCTAAGAGGCTATTATTAAAGTTGGAAAACTTTAATTGTTGAAGGTGAATATTTACAGCTATAACAAAACAAAGAGGTGAATAATTTTCACAGGAGAGCAGAGCTATTTTTCAACTACAGGGGTAAAATGATGAATATTTTCATGGGGAGTTGGATTTTCTATTGAAAATTGGTTTTTAGAACAAAGGAAAAGTTTGTTATTGTGAAGGAAGAGAGAAGAGAGAGGCTTTTCCATTTCTTGTCACTAATTAATGGAGGATGATGCTTCTAGGTGTCTTCAACAGATTAATTGTGGGGCTCTTCTTCCTTCTATATCTTATCATTCCTTTCTCATTGTAAAGGGTTATGAATTTTTGTATGGGCTGAGTAGATAGAGAAATGTTGAGTCTGAGTCACAGTCAGAATATGCAATTGTATTGTTTCAATTGCATGAGTAAATATTAGTCGATTTGTGTAAGCAAAGCATCAAAGTCATCAAGTTGTCTCCAGATTTTTGAATTTTAATTTGAATATGAATTCAATAATACAAAGTATTTAGAATTTTTCATCTCAATTTCCCTGAGATTGTATTATTTGTTCATAGTTCTATTTCAAAGAAATGGTTAAATTACTTTGAGCAGATAATTGTTATTTTAAGTGTGTAGGGTGGATCTATAAGAATAATTTGAGTGACAACAAGAGTGGATCTATTGGTGTAATGCATTAGTGGTCTTGAATCCACTGGTTGAAGTCTATTTGCTGATGAGATTTTCTTTTCAATTCGATATTTGACTCCATGGCCTAGAATAAGGCACTTATTTGTCATTCAACTTAGTGCATTTCAGAAACAAGTTATTAATTCAAAATAATTTTAATTCCTATTGTTTGGTTTAAGTTTAGTGTTGAATTATGCTTCCCAATTGTTGGGTGTTGAGATACCAAAAATATAGCCAGATTTGAAGTTGGCAATTCCTTCCTTGGTATATTTTCATTGGGAATTATCTGTTGGGTATGTGTAGGATCATGATGGGCCAAAAAGTGGCAATATGATGGGTATGTGGCTGATGACTTTTTTTTTACCTAAAATTAATAAAATGAAAAGGGTTTTTAAAGGATATTCTCAGCTTTCCATCAATATAAATTATACTTTACTTTGAATTTAATAAGTAATTATTAATTATTTATTTTCTATTCAAATTACAACTAAAGTCCTGATTGATAGGCTGATTGAAAATCATTTATAACTTTCAAACGATATCACATTTTTTGAATCCAAAACATGTGTAACATTCTATGCTTCACATACTATAGGATTAAAAAAATAAAATTTGAGTTTCATGAATTTTTGACCAAATTAAGGTAGTCAGACATACGGTTTTTATATTTTTTAAAAATTTGTAATAACAAAATCATAATTAATTATTTACTTGGAAAAAAATACAAAAAAATATGCATCACATTGAGGCATGAGTCCTCTACTTATATCTAAAATATTATTAAAAATATTATCATTTTATTGTGGTTAGGGTGGTTAGATAGACACCTACTTCTTATTTTTCCCTGAAATTTAAGTACCATTGCATTGAAATTTCAATTTTTACCAAATAGATTTTTTAAAAAAACAAACCTAGTAGTTTAGAAACTACATTAAATTTCTACAAATTCTATTCTTACATATTTTTGAAATAATATAGATAACTTATTCAAATTTTTACATCAAGTTCCCTAACTCTGATTTTTTTGAATTTTTTGCCACTTAAGGGCCTATTTTATCCATGATGATCCTGCACATACCCTGCTATAAAAAGCAATGTCTATGCATAATTGAATTTAGTCTTTAGGCATTGTAAAGGGAGACCCACCTTGGTCTTGCAAAGCCAAAAGTGTAGGAGATTTCAGTCTTTGACTAAATCTTGTTAGTTGGCCAAATCCCTCTTTGAGTTTGAGCATAAGAAATTGGCTATTCTTTAGGATTCATTAGACTAGTTGATTTGGAACACTAACACACCCTCTCCCCTTATCTATTTAGAGTAGTTTGTCTACTACTATCTCTTCATTTCTCTCTATTTGATTGTCTCATCCTAATGATGGATCATGAAGTTTGATTTGAAATACTAATGTTATAAAATTTCACATAGCCAAATTCAAAAATATGTGATAATTTGTTATTATGGACTATTTAAACTTCATACTTTTAATTTTATTATGTTATATTTCTTAAGTTTAAAATATTCTTAATACATTTCTCAAAGTGTTGGTTATTTTAAATTGAATCGCGTCTATTGTTTTATTCTCTAGACTAAATTGTGATTATGACTTCATTTTTTTTGTTTTAAAATTAAAATTAAATTTTTTTGTGTCAACTCTTTTAGAGTATGATTGTTACCCATCAACCAACAACCAATTTTTTTTAATTGAATTTTTAAGGATCTTGCTTAATTACATCACCTTAGTTCATTCTAATCATCTAAATATAATACAGAGCATTTAATTGTCAATTAGGACAACATACCAAAAATGTATGTCATGTCAATTATAGTTTCAATTATTGAGTTCTAATATAAATACATTAATATTTGATATCTATAATATATTCTCTATTTTTTTTATCTCTATTGAATCAATCCAAAGTCTTGAAAACTAATGAGAAAGTTGATAAAGCTCTTCTCCTTTTTTATAACAAGTCCCAATGATGCTTCTTATCACCAAACTACTTTCCTTACATAGATATACATTATGCAAACATCTATTGCAGGTATTGAAGGTTTGTCTCTACTCAAGATGAAACCATGTCATTAGGATAGAAGGATGTAAAGTGGGCTAGATCAAATGTATAATCTTGTCCCAAGTCATCAAATTCTCAACACTTAGTCATCTCAAGTCTCTAACATTAGATCAAGTTCTAGATTTCACTTTTTATCTCTCTATCAAGTACTACCTCACAACACTTAACATCAACATCACATCAATTCTAAGGTAAGCCCTAATTCATCTTCGCTTTCTTTAATTTATAATTTTGATCTTCTTTTATGTTTATCAGTCTCAACCCCTTAATTTACCTAGAGTTAAAATTACATATAATTTATTAGCCTCTAAGATATATCTATAAGGTGTGCTTTATTTACCTACATTTTGTTGAACCCCCAACAATTATGCACTACCTAGAGTTTTTCCCTATGCACCATTCTTATATTTTTTGAGTAATATATTTGTTAATTATTTAAATGAGGATTCTCTAGGGGTCCTCAACCAAGAGAAAATTAAATATATTATAAACACCTAGTTAACTAGAGACAAACACAAATCAATACTAAGCAATAAACTAAGAACACATATCCATATAAAAAATAATAGATAGGAATTAGGGGGCCCATGTGAAGATAGTGTAGAATCCATTCAAAGAATCAAGTCTTTCACTTACCAAGGTTGATGAATGAAGAAGGATAGTACTTGAATTTTCTAGGAATGAACAAAAAAATACCTAATTTCTCATATATATAACAAGCTTCCACTATTGTGTTGTTAAGTTTCTACCTATGAGTTGTACCTTTGGGAAGCCTTCAAATGATCACATGTGAATTTCCTTCCACAATCAACTTCTTAGGACCCATTTTGGATGCCATAGTCAAACCTTCAAAGGGTGCTTCCAATTCAACTTTTTTACTAGTTTCATGGCCAAAAATGAAGCCTCATCATGGAGATAGTTAACCTCTTTGTTCCTTAAGAGGAAACTAGCACCAACAAATCCTAGGTTCCCCCATGATGCCCCATTAAAATTTATTCTTGGAGAATCTTGTCATGGGTCTCACATAAACTATATAAGATACATCTAACTTTCTACCATTATCCCCCTTAATAAGAGGAGAGTTCATCATCTACCATTTTTTGATATATGACAATCTAAAGGTGAAAAGTCAGAATTACTTTCTTTTAGAGTCATGATCCTATAAGCATGAACTTGATGGATTCAATCTTAGCCCAACATCTTTTTCATTGGTTTCTTTTTCTCTAAACATTTATTGTTTTATATCCAATAAAATGACCCAAATGGAAGACTCAAAGACCATATTACACAAATAACCAAATATATAAGTCCCACACAACCAACTACATAAGTGTTGATTTTAATTGAAAATAATTTTCTCTAATTTTAAAATTTTATTACACTTATTTTTTCTTATCCTTTTCATTGTTCTCAATTTATTTTTAGTACATAGGGTTTATTCCTTTAGTGGTTTTCATATTTCAAGTACCCCTTATGTGATTTTTATTGCTAGATCACATGCATGGACACATGTTAGCCTTCATTGATTAAATAAACTCACTACTTTTCCAAAATGATTTTTGATGATAATACTTCCTTTATGTCATATGATGGTTACTTGGGTCTAAGAATATCCTTCTATTTTAGAGATACATTTAGGATTTTCCTACTCTAATTTTTAGGTATTAATGATGTTCTTATACCTAATCATGATGATATCCTTATCTAACTTGTGATAATAATTACTTTATATCCATGGAATCATATGGTCTATTGATGGCGTATCTAGTGAGGGGCTTAGTGATAATTTATTTATTGACAAAAATAAATTATCCTCTCCCTCACATGAAGTTGATGATGGTTAATTATTAAATTCATGATTGTTTGGTTCATGCTATTTATAATACATATATTATTAAAGAAAAAATGATATAGGTTTTATAATTTTACATGATAGATAGCTCTTATCTTCATATTATGAGCATATACATAATAATAGTACATTTATGAATGTGTTTGGATATACTTTAGTTGGTAAAGAATGATAAATATTTGATTCATATAATATTTATTACACATTTATGGATTACTTCACTCTTAGATCTAGAGAATGCTTTCTTAGAGATTCTAGTTTGGTAATTCCTTATGAGGTATTATGTATTTATTTGTGTCATGTTGATATACCATTTTTAGATACCTATGATGAATCTACTATGGACCATTTTATTGCCTTCTCATGAAGCATATTTTGAGAGTTATGATAATTCATATGATCATCATGATATTTCACTTACATATGCATAATCAACATGAAAACCCTATGGATTAGACATGCATGAAGAAGAGGAATAATCTCACGATGATCTTTCATAACTTTTATTAGCATCATTTAAGTATCATATTCACATTGTTGATAATCCATTTCCATTACATCTTCCTCAACCCTTACATAAGACATGGATACTAAAAGGAAATATAACTGATAAAATAAACAAGAGAAGCTATTATAAATATGTTCAAATCAAATCTATAATAAAATAGGAAAAAAATACACAATAAGAACACTAGATACACTTTAAGAAACCCTTTTGATAAAACCCAAAAAAAATGCATCGCCACTTAATATACCATTAAATAGATGATTATATTATAGTGAAATTCAACTTTTGTTGAAATGATGCCTTCAATCATGTGCTTGACCTAAAATGAATATTTTTTTAGCAAAAAATACCAATTGGTTAATATTTGGTATTGGCTAGTTTAGTTCTAAAAAATATAATAAAATAATTAAGGGCCTAGATAACCCAAATCTTGTGTTTCATCAATATAATGGATGCAAAATTTGAAACGAAGAAAAATAGGTGCATCAAAATGGAACAAAGGAATACGAGGTTATGATGGATTTATCTTCATAATTTCATTTGGAAATGAGATACACACAAAGAATTGACTAACTATCTTTAAGAGAATCAATTCTATGGAGAAATCTTCAAATTTCCTTTTTGTGTCAGTATGGGGGTCTTGTTCAAACAACACTTTGGGGAGAAAAAATAAAAATAGTAAATCAACACAAAATTGCAATCTAACACTAGGAACAACAAGATTAAGCTCAATACTAATAGAACCAAAAAATATAATGCAAATCAGAGAAGGGAAGAAGCATGTGTATTGGTCACCAAAAGTTCTTTTCTGAAGCTGATATGGGACTCATTTGCCCAGGGGCAAATGGGTCATGAGTTAGGGTAAGGACTGCAACCTTCGAGAGCCTCTATTTTAGATCCACGTCTTCCAACTTGCCCAAGTTTTAGGTTTGGAAATCCAGAAATAATTTTTGTAAGCAATTTTCCATGAGAAGATAACAACTTTGACAACTTTTGCAATTTTGACAAGTTCTCCAAATTTGATCTTCAAAAGCTCTTCAAGATTTCTTCCACCTAAATCTACAATCATAAATCAAGAGGGAAAAATGTTTTATTTTTGGTGAATGGAGGTTTTCCTTGGTCAAACTTCATTTTTTTAATCAAACCTTGAAATGAATAAAAAACATGAAAGAGGGAATGAAGAATGAACAAAAAAATGTTACCACTCAATAAATCCTTGAATAGATCTTGAATGAAGGTTTACAACTTGCATGAAATGGCCTCAATGGATGTGGATTTTGAACTTTGAATCTTGCTTGAAATAGTGCTTTGAATGCTTGATAAAATCATGCAACCTACATCACCATATTAGCTCCAAAAACATGCATGATGCAAGAATACTTTGACATGACAATTGGATCTTGATTGTTGCAATAAATCTTCAATAAATATACTCTTGAATACCTTTTAAGTTCTCCAAAATTCTCTCAAATTTCTCTATTAGATCTTGAAAATTGCTAACTTGAAAATCTTAGGTGAAGCATAGTGAAATAACCTTATATTTATAGGTATGTTTCCTTCATTTCTCAAAATTCAAATATCACAAGCCAACATTGAAATATAGATTTGAATATGTTAAAATACCACTGAAAATGTAATTTAAATCTAGGTCCTAGGTCTAATGGAGGACCCATTCTCCCATGGACGAATGGGTCCTAGGTCCCTAAACCTAGGAAACACATTTCTCAAGGTAAATTGTTATGTTTAGGCATTAATTATTGTTGGGTTTCCCCTTCAGAAAATGTAATGAAATAGGCTTGGAAATGAATTAAAGGGCCAATTAAGAAATAATTAAGCTCAATTAATTAAAGGAGCCCTAAATAAGTGTGAAAATGTAAATAAATACATTTTACAATAGTAAATTAAGGCACAATTAAGTCCATTTTAAACTAGGAGGGCCCAAACAAGTGAGAAAATGTAGAGGGATACATTTTCTATCACTACATTTAGCCCCCACTTTAGTGAGAGGATTACCTTGTGTCAAACTCACACTAAAGTATACAATAAACATATGTATGCAAAAATGGCAAGATACTCAATCATTCAACATCAAAGACTTAAAGAAAGAGAAGAATAAAAAGGGCAGATCAAGGCTCAACTATCCAATGTGATGTGGAACACGTCTCAATTTTTTTTCCAAAAAAATTCACAAGTGGAACATTGGCTGTCCACTATGCAAACAACATGCATGCTCACACTGACTAATGGAACTCTAGCCAACCACTAGGTGAGCCCCCAAGTCTAGAAAATGAAAGAATCTTATTAGGCTCCCATACCATACCAAATCTATCCCTCTGATAACTTTAGTAAGGCACCACAAAGAAAAGAACAAAACTTTGTTCTCCATAAGGCCTAACAAGTTGTGGTATACTAAGCACTTGTGAACAAACAAGGCAAGGCTCCACTAGAAAGCAAAGTACTTTATGCTTGGTCTCCTTAAAAAGAGTTTGAGCTTCACAAGGTTAGCAAGTCATGTTATGCTAAACACATAAGAAAAAAAATGCAAATAAACATGTTGAAAGGGATTTCACTTAGTTCCTATAGGCATCCTCTTAGGTAACATCATGCCTAATGTCTCTAAGAGAGGACAAGTCTAGGATAAAAGATTCACAACTTAGGGAATGCAAAGTGTAGCATCACCACTAGGAGGAAATTTTTATGCCAAGAAAGGTCACACTCTTGAAGGACATCAAACCCAATGACACTACCAGAATAGGACACATTGCATGAAGTAAGAAGATCACACAATGAAACATAAGGTATGTCAAAATTTCAAAATAATAATGCCAATGTATTCCCCCACTTTAAAGAAATCGCTAACACAATTGATGTGAGCAATTTACTTTAAATTAGCCAATTATCAATGCTCACAATAAAGAGGACATGAGAGCTTATTTGGAAATCCCTATGCCAAGTTGAATATGTTTCCAAATTAAACTACATCATTAAAAAGGGGGAAGGTGTTGCTCCCAAAATTAAATCCAAAACACATAAGGGATCTATGGATTCAAGGTCAGTATGTCTTTGCTACAATGATATAATAGAGCTAAAAAATGTCATCATTCCCAAAATACTCATAGAACTAGAATAATGACACAAAGAGAGAGAAAATAAAGAAAAATATTTTGGGTCAACATGGAAGAGACATAAATGTCTCAACACCTTGTGTCATCCCCAAAAGGAAAAGACAAGACAAAAGAAAAGATAAAGGGTTTATGACATATAGAGGAATGTTGATACAAATAGTACATGGGATCATATTACACACATGAAATCACACAAAGAAAATGAAAATAAAATAAAGGAAAAGACTAGTAAGGCACATGTGAGTCAACCTATTAGCAGGTCATCCACATTCCATTCTTGATCAGTATATGCGGAAGGCAGATAACTAGCCAAAGGGACAACATCAAGTGCCAAACTAGGACAAGCACCAAGTTCAACACTCTCTTTAGGAAGATAATCATTTAAGCTCATGGAAGAGGAAAATATTAAATTGAACACTTTATGCACTTCCTCATCAATTTTAGTAGTTTCATTATCACCATCCAAGTTAATCACAATAGCAGGTCTAATGATGATATCCATAGAAGGTCGTTGTTGTTTAGGTTACGAAGAAGGTGAAGAATCATCATGCATTTCTTGAGGAAAGTCTAGATTTTGATTTTCTATGTCGTTTGTTTCTTTTTTCTGTAACATGTGAGTAATAGCACAACATTTACACATACACTCTCTAGCATTTTGATTTCTCTTCATTCAATTTTCAAGTTGCGATTGTGTAGGAGTGGGTTTATCAACCATATGTTTCTTTTCTTCTTTTAAGGGAGCAATGGAAGGAACCATGGGAGGTTGTTCAACCACTTTAGCTTAATAAAAAAATTGATCTTTAGAGGCACAACGAGACTTATTTGGTTATCTTGTGGTCTCTTATAGGAAATAGGTAGAGAATTTATCATGGATTCTTATTGGTTACTAGGAAGGGCTTTTAGTTCTATCATAGTCTCACCTAGGATAGGAGGCTCAATCATGGGTTGAGGTATATTGGTAAGGGATAATTTTTCTATGTGCTTTTCCTTAAAATTTTGGTAGGATTGGAAAAGGAAGTCCTCACAGGGTTTAATCGGTTCTATAGGCTTGGGCCAAAATAAATCCAATGAGAAATTCTTAGTGAAGAACACAAGATTAAAGCCACTATGATGCACAGTAAATATTTCATTGCCAATGGAAACTTTAAATATTCATGAACAACTGATGGGATGACATTCATGGGGTGAAGCCATCGGTAGCCTAACTTCACATGAAACCAATTTGACATCGGGATGATGGTGAATGAGACACTTAATGTTTCCAGTCCAAATTTTAGGGGTAGGATTATCGAGCCTATCATAGGGCAAGAAAAACCTTTATGCATTTTGAACCATGCTTTTAATTTTTCGTATGTATCTTGGTATAGTTCATGCACAAATAGGAATTCTTCAGTGATCAAATTCTCTACATAGATGGGATCAAATTTTAATATCCCATTAGTAGGATTTTTCATTGATTCTTCCAACTATGTAAAGAGGACCATCAGGTGTATTTTTTATTATGTCATTTTGTGAGAAAGCAATATAGAGGGGAATTTTAGTTTGGCCCTTACGAGGTTTAGCTTCAATACATCCAACAATATTTTTCATTTCATTTTCCTCATTGTCTTTTGTATTTTTATTATTTGTGTCAGCATTCATCACATCAATGATATGCAAATTATTTGCAAAATGACTAATTGTTTTTGTATTTTTCATATTTAAATAATGAAAAAATGTAATCCTAAAACCCTAAAGAGATGCAAAGTTAATGCAAGTTTAAACAACCCTGAATGAGATTAAATTCAATGCAATACAATGTAAATGAATGCAAACCCTAGATCTAGGTCTAAAATGGACTCCAAAATTAGAAAGATACAATGCTAAAAAGTCGAGTTCACGAAAATGAAATGATGAAAAATAGGCGTGCATCAATATGGAACAAAGGAATATGGAGTTATGATGGACCTATCTTCCTACTTTCATTAGGAAATGAGATCCACACAAAGAATTGAATAACTACCTTTAGGAGAATCAATTCTATGGAGGAATCTTCAGATTTCCATTTTGTGTCAGGATGGGGGTCTTGGTGAAACAACAGTTTGGGGATAAAAACTAAAAAATAGTAAATTAACTCAAAGTTGCAATCTAACACTTGGAACAACAAGATTAAGCTCAATGTTGACAGAACTAGAAAATAGAATGTAGATCAGAGAATGGCAGAAGCATGTGTACCAGTCACCAAAAGTAATTTTCTTAAGTTGATCTAGGACTCATTCGCCTAGGGATGAATGGATCATGAGTTAGGGTTTTCCTGCAACCTTTTGGAGCCTCTGCTATAGATTCAACCCTTCCAATTCTCCAAGTTTCAAGTTCGGAAAACCACAAATAATTTTGAGAAGTAATTTTCTATGAGAAGATAGCAACTTTGATAACTTTTACAACTTTGACAAGTTCTCCACATTTGATCTTAAAAATGTCTTCAAGATTTCTTCCACCTAAATCTGTAATCATATATTAAGAGAGAAAAATATTTTGTTTTTGGTGAATGGGGGTTATCCTTGTTCAAACCCCATTTTGGTAATCAAACCTTGAAATGAATAAAAGCATGAAAGAGGGAATGAAGAATGAACAAAATAATGTCACCACTCAACAAACCCTTGAATAGATTTTGAATGATGATCTACAACTTGCATGAAATGGCCTCAATGGATGTGGATCTTGAACTTTGAATCTTGTTTGAAATAGTGCTTGGAATGCTTGATAGAATCATGAAACCTACATCACCATATTAGCTCCAAAAACATGCATGATGCAAGAACACTTTGACATGACAATTGGATCTTGATTGTTGGAATAAATCTTTAATAAATTTTCTCTTGAATTCCTTTGAAGTTCTCCAAAATTCTCTTGAATTGCTCTCTTAGATCTTGAAAATTTATATCTTGAAAATCTTAGGTGAAACATAGTGAAATAACCTTATATTTATAGGTATGTATCCTCAATTTCCTAAAATTCAAATATCGCAAGCCAACATTGACATATAGATTTGAATATGTTAAAATACCATGAAAATAATAATTAAATTTAGGTCCTAGGTCTAAGGGAGGATCCATTTTCCCTTGGTCCCTAAACCTAGGACACACATTGCTTAGGGTAAAGTGTTATATTTAGGCATTAATTATTGTCAGGTTTTCCCTTTAGAAAATGTAATAAAATAGGCTTGGAAATGAATTAAAGGGCCAATTAAGGAATAATTAAGCTCAATTAATTAAAGGATCTCTAAATAAGTGTGAAAGTGTAAAAAAATCCATTTTACAACACTAAATTAAGGTGCAATTAAGTACATTTTAAACTTTGAGGGTCCAAACAAGTGAGAAAATGTAAAGGGATACATTTTATATCACTACAAAATCATCACAAATTTATTTATCAAATAATTATATTTCATATTTTTATAGTAAACTATGTGTTTGTAATTTAGGAGATCACCTATAACTTTGGATGCATGTTTTAATTAACTATCATATTCACTAATACCATTAAAATTCCACCATGTACAAGAACCAATTTTGTTAATTCCTTTATAATGCCATGTTTTAGTTGGATATGTTGGTTAATTTTAATGAACCAAGTAGGCCTCAACAAATATCTATGAGTCTTCCAAACTCAATTCTCGAATACCTACCAGGCGAGTGGCCAACAAACAAGATAAAGTGTGTATCTCTTTATCTCCTGCACTTTGAGTTCTACTAGACCTGAGAGGGTGTTCCCACAATGCCAAATAGATAACTCATTTTAACAATTTACGCATACATTGTAAATCAAGGCAGGCAGATTATCATTAATTGCAAATAAGATGAAAGAAATCACAAAGGTGGCAATTCTTTGAGTTAATTATACATCTTAAGTTGAGAATGCAAAATAACAACAAATAGCAGGCGGTTCAATGACTAATTTTAAAAGATTTCTCTTAATTTGAAAGACTAAAACCCCAAGAAAAGTTAAATGGGTTAAAGATTAGTGTCATTATCTATGGGTTTGGAGTCTATGCAAATTGAAACATAAGGCAGGTTTAATTTTGAGTAATTACGATATAGTGATATCACCTTGTAATTCACAAATCAATGACTGAATACTAAAGACTTCTTACCAAATCCAAATAACAGTGTATACAAACTCACGATCTAATCTAAACATTTAACTCATTCCATGAACAAGAGCCAAAACTAGATCACATATCAAAGTGTAACATGATGACAATTAATGAAATGATTGTTGATCAATATTTTCATTAATAATTCTAACAAACACCAAAGGAGAGACTATAGACTCAAAAAATATCCATTATCGCTCTAATATACTCAGAAACCATATATTTAGCTAAATTTACTATCTAGACTCAAAACATTAGATAATGACTGAACATATCTGCTCTGTGTTTTTCTAATTCTTTTAATGTAGCTCTAGAATTTCAACAAAATATTCACACAAATGGTACTAAATTCCCTTTTGTAGAACAAGGGAGCAAAAACAAGCCTTAGGCCAAGTGTACACATGTCAATATTGAATTGGACTGCTAGGAGGTATATTCCAAATTCAGTTATATTTGCAAATCATCAAAATTGGAGGGAATACACATAAGACAAAGAATATTTACATTTTCAATAAGGAGCAACTTTGCCCCTTTCAAAAGTAAGCATCCAATTCATCGAGCAAAAAGACAAAATAATGTGGACCATAGGTAAGTCAACATCTCAATAAACATTCCACGTCATCAATAGCCATTATCTTTCTGTGAAACACATGTTTTATCTTTGCAAACTCTAAGGCCAGACCTGTACAATACATGACCTAGTATATGTTTCGAAAACCAACCCTACAAACATAAAACCTTCCCCATTCTTCATATTCTTCCTCAGATGGCTAATCAAAGTCCATAATTTTTTCCATGCCTTTCCTGTAATTGGAATAATTGGTTATAGCTTCATTGGATTCTCTGTCGAAATCCTCCAAAAAGTTGATAAGAAATGTCAACCTTTCCAGTGTGTTATTGAAGAAATCAATATTAACTTCTTTGCAAATATCACCAACCTGGGAGTCAATAACCTCATCCAGTTCACTTTTCCATGTCTACAATGGTTTCACTTCATAACTTGTAACCTCAATATATAGCAGTGGTGTTGAATTAGTATGAGTGTATTGAGATAATAATTCTATTATATTTTGCTCAAGTGGGGCTACATATCCCTAAAACTTCTTCTCGCTTAATTCACAAACAAAATCATAAACTGGATGCACTAAAGCATACTTATCTTCATGTTGGGAAGCTCCCACTAAAATTAACTTCAATCTCTCAACTCTTGGCACCCATTTGTTCAAGGTTGGTATAGCTAGTATTTTATCTTTTAGAGATAGCCTCATTGCATGCACCATCAAAGCATATTTGTTATGCACACTATTGAGTCTTTCTTGAATCTTCTCATTTAAATGTTTCAAGGGAGTACTGAAAACTTTTGATATGTTCTCATACATTGCATCTTGAGCTTTCTCTTGCAAGTTCTTATATACCTCAATTTTCAAAAGCAGTTGATCTCTGTCAAATGAATCAGAGCTTAGTCCACTTATTTCTTCCTCTACATTTGATTTTTGTCCTTGATTATATGGTACCATTGCTAGAGCATGACTATGTAGTGTGTCTCGCATAGATTTCATTGGAGAGATTGAAGGTGGGTGCCTTGAACTAGGCTGACCCCATTCCTTTTGTACTTCCTCTCTTTGTTTATAGAATGCCAATTCAGTTTATAGTGCAACAATTTTCTGTTGGTTGCTATCATAATCATTCAAGAGTTCACTATACTTAACTCTGAGATTATCTCTTTCCAAGGTAATACCTTCAATAGTTGACTAGGTAAACATGAAAACATTAACAATGATGTCTGCAATTCCAATGCTAGCTTATCAACAACTCTCTTTACAAGTGGTTGTCCACTAAGCTCTGATGGCTTGACCAAGATTGGTTTCCTAGATGTTGGGGATAATGACCATATTGCTAGTGCATCCCAATCCTCACTGAAAGTTGAACCTCAAAGTGCCATTTCCAACTCTTCTTCTATTTGTACAAGAGGTCTTTTAGCCCTTCTAATTGCATCTAAAACAATGGCATCGACAATAATCCAATCCGTCAGCAACAACACATCACTTTTCCTCACAAGTTCTCTACCCTGCTCGACATTAATCTTTTCAAATTCATCTTTCATAATTCTTCTTACATTCACCTCAATGACACTTTCAGGCGATTTTGGGTTCAGGATCCTTTCAATAGCCACCTTCTTTGCATAATCTACAATCTTGGACTTCCACTAGAAGTCTTGAAATGCGAAGGTTTCAATGAATGAGTCATCCTCCATAAACTCTCTACTAGCCTTTACCCTCAAGTCATTTGTAGTATTCAATCCACAAATATCAAGCTTCCCTAGCATAAGGATGCTTTTTTTTGAACTAGAAGCACTTGCTCTTTCATGAGGAGGCATCCCTATCTGGATTTCCTCAAGGGTAAAAAAACATCATCCTCATCGGTGTCAAAATAATCAACCACTCCTTTTGTTTCTTCAGAGTTGACAGGGGCCTCTAAACTTCTTTCCTCACTCGCTATTTTCTTCCTCCTAGAATAAATCCTCAACTGTTTTGGTGGTTGATATGTAGGTCTTTCTTCTAATGTCACTTTAGCACTTTCTTCAACCACAATTTCCTTTCCTTTATCAAGAACTTCCTAGTACTCTCTCAAAACACCAACAACATTCTCAAAATTATCCATGACATACATGGCCTTATTGAAATCACCTTGTATATTTGGTAGAGGGTCATCTCGAGGATTATTCTTCTTCTTAGCATCCACCATCTTTCTATAGGCTAGGTATTTATCTTTTCTTTCATCTTACTCCTCAAAGTTGATGAGATTTCTGATGATATCCTCAAGGTAATCAAAAGCATGTACAAAGGTACCCATTTTCTTATCTATTTTGAGTTTATTGATGAAGCCTTCAAGATCATGATTCCCCGGGCTCACAGTCATCAATTCATAAGGAGTTAGTAGATGTTCTAGTTCCTTCACCACCCCTTTTGTCATAATATAATCTGCAAATATGGTCCACTTTGGGAAGAATGACCCCTTCCTTACTGATTCAGGTAGATGTGCTTCTTGTGTTGCTCCCAACTGCCTCATGATCTCAAGGAAACCTATTCTCAAAGGAACATCTACAGGAAAAACATATGGGGCCAAACCACTACCATATATCCTGAAAATTGTCTTATCATGATACAAAATCAAATCTCCCCAGTTATGAATTAAATTTAAATCTGGCCTTAGCTCTCTAAGTCTGAAGAATTCATGGATTTCCTTGGAAATCCTGGGTGGTTCATATACCAAGGCCCTCCTTATCTTGGATGCAAAATCATTTCTAAACATCACAAAGTTGTACCTCTTATCATCTCTATCCAAGATACGGGTCCAACACTGAACAGGTAAGTTGACACCATCCCTTTTCCTTTCTAGTATAATCTCCTTCTCAAAGGATTTATGTCCCTTATACAGGAACATATGCATTAACAATGAGTACCACTAGAACTTTACCCATTGTTCCCCTCCTTGCAATTCAACTAAGCCCTCATGGATGTGATTAGCCAGATAGGTTGCATAATTATAAACCATACTATATGGTGGTTGTTGCATATGTGTAGCTAAGTAGCTATACTCTTTTTGCAATGTGTCAGGTGGGTCAACACCAACAATTTGGTAAAAAGAGTATACAATCTTTCTGAAATAACTAAAAAAATAACTCATTGGGAAAGGTTCAAGTTCTCTATCATCAATCTTAACCCTCCTCCTTTGTTTTCCTGTTCAAACAATTGCACTATGTAGGGGTAACATTTTTTATCTAATGAATACCTTCGTATTGTTGTACTATGTTCTGATAGTATCCATATCCAAAGGAAGAATACTTGAATTCCTTTCATACAGGTCAAAAACCTTTTCAATTTCTTCACTAGTTATTTCTACCATAACCACCCCATCATATGTCCTAACTGCCCTAGAAATTGGATCATACTTTGATGCGATATCCTTCAAGAGGTCCACATCCATGTGCACATTAGGGATAATCAGTCTCCCCATATTCAAATTCTGTGGATTTCTAAAAGGAGACCCAAGGTTTCTATTTCCAAACCAATGTTGAAATATCTGCCATCCTGTGTAGGGTACTTCAACATCCTTGATCAAGCAATATTTATCTATCAAACCCTCCTTTACAGTGGGGCCACGCAACAAGACCCTTCCCTCTATATTTTTACTAGTAGACTGGGGTAAAAATTCAATTAAATCTTGTGAAAGGGCTCTAGACTGGGTAGAGGAAGAAGTACCTTGAATTTTGGGAGCCATGGGATTGGGCATGCAAGAATTTTGTCGAAGGAATTTTAACTATTCAACTCCTAATTGTAGTTTACGACTTAGGATGAAGAGCAAGTCTAGGAAATTTACATGGGTATGGCTTTTAAATGCAAAGATTAACCCTAATTTTAAAGAAATTAAAGAAAAATAATGAAATGCACTTATTTTTTTAAAGCAAATTAAAAGCTGGCCCTAACTCAGAAAACTAAAAAGGCATAGAATTGCATTTATGGTACTTATTGCTTTTTGGTCGTGAAAAACCCTAATACTAGCTTAGATAATTCCTACAATTCATTTCTTATCTGCTTGTATTACCTTGGACATGTCTTCAAATCTCATACAAGAAAGTGTTGGCCGCACACACAATTTTGAAGGGAACTAAATAAATTTGCAAGTCACCTCTGCCATTAATGTTTATTTGCGTGAAGCAAAACAATTACAACTAGTGTACTTGCACTTTTGAATACACGTTGATCCATAGTTGAGTTAGGAATCTCAAATGACTTAGATTGATTCAAATTGATTTGAATTCAGAATATAGCTCCAGCTTAGATGAAAAACCAATAAGAAATCATTGATAGGACCTTTCCCTATACCAAAGGGCCCCACACACTGGTAGCCATAGAGTGCACGTGGCAGCATCTTGGGGGTCTCGCCATTCTTAAAGAACCTACATTTTTTCGTCATGAGCCAGTGGGGAATGGCTAAGATCATCTTTCTTCACCTTAACACCATCAATCTCAAAGTTCTAGCCATTGAGATGAGGCATATCGGCTGGGCGCACATACATGTGGCATTGTTTCACTAACCCCGTAGTGATTAAATTGCATTCCTTTCAAACAGAAGGGTCTACAAGGAATGGTCTAGATTGAATCTCGTGATCTCATGGTCATCAAATCTGCACGAAAACACAATAGTTAATCTTAGAAAAGGGGCCTTGACTAGGCCGACGAGATATTACCCCTCAGGAATTTATGACTTAAGTGTAAGTCATTTGTATGCAAAGATTAAAGGTTAAATTTGGGAATATTATAAGACGCGTTGCGATCAAAAATGACCAAATAGCTCTAAACGAAGGGGCCTGTGAGAAACGTGAAACCATGACTCAAGAGGTAACTTATACCATAGGCAACCAAACCAGCCAATCAATAGAGAAATAAGACATTCAAGGACAATAAGGGAATTTTGGATGACAAGATCATTCAAGTAGAACCTTAAACCCTATGGGTAATCAATATACAATGTTGATATTGAGGATAAAAGACCTCAAAATATCAAGGATTTTTTGGGGGTCTAACAATGGCTCATGCTCGGGGATGCATACCCCTGGTGAGTATGGTGAGAAATAGATCTCTTGGTGGAGTAGACCAAACATAGAGGAATCAAAAGGTAGGAGTTTGCCCGGACTAGGCAAGTAGACAGAACAAAAAGAAAACACACCGAACCCTCTGTACAAAATATACATAACTATACAATGTACATGGAGAAAAACCTATTTCAAGAGAAATAGCTTTGCAGGAACTATCCATGTATTGGCAGTTCCAGAAATTCACCTGCAAGTTATTTTAAGAAGCAAGAATCTTCCCCATGAATTTCTGTGATTAAGTAAGGGCCCAACCACAGGGGATCAAACTTCCCATGTTTTCATTTATCTTCCAGTTTGGCATTCCACATCAATACCATACACCCCACCTCAAATTTCCTTGGCATAGATTTCTTGTGATAATGTAAAGGAGTGCTTACAATTAGATTAAACATGTAATAACATTTAACCATATCACAAAGACTTAGTTCTCTGGTTACATCGCAACAACTAAAGAAATAAAATAAAGATTACAACAATATCATTTATAATGATAACCAAGGATAAGGATACATCCAATAACCATGATTGAGAATAATAAACATCGCATAATTACATCCATGATAAATCTCTTAATAGAGTTACAAATGGCCTAACTATTACATCATTGTTTTAATATTACATTACAATCTCTGCAAATGAATTACATTGAATTTCCCAACATGGGGATTGATATAAATGAAATATGAAGTTCACTGGTACAACTCCACTGCGGAAATGCTGAGAAAACTGATGGGGAACCCTGGAGCACGTTCCACCCAACCATGTGAATTACAAGTAACTCACCCCCCGTGCTCAGAGGTGACGAGGAAGTGAACCCGACCATGAATGTCAAACCGACTCAACAACAACATGATACAAAACAAGTACAACTCAAAGCATACAATGAACAACCATCAACGTTCACAAATCACATAACAAGATAACACTATGAAACTCATCACAATTAAACAAAGTATCACCAAATGTACAAGTGACTAAGCAGTAATCATAAACCAAATTCACGAGAGTCCGAAACAACATGATGAATACAATATCTAGAAGAACCGCAACAACATCTAAAATACATTTCCAAATAAATCTAAAACAACCATTCAATACACAATTCCAAAGGCAACAAGAACAAGTCAAACGGGTGTCAAGTGGGGAGGGTCATCGCATAGCTCTCATGGGATCCCCTGGCACTTCCTCCAACTGAGGCGCCGGCACCCATCTATGGATCCCCTAGCCCTAAAATCAAAACAACATAAAGATACAATATCCAGAGGCAACTACAAACAAAGCACAAGGTGTCATGGAGAGGGTCATCACATAGCTCTCATGGATCCTGCACTTCCCCCACTGAGGCCCGACACCCATCTATGGATTCTAACCCTCAAATAACATAAATATATCTATCCAAGAAACAAGTGAACAAGGGTGTCTAGTGGAGAGTGTCATCGAGCTCTCATGGGAGAGGCCCAGCACCCATCTATGATCTCCTACTAACTGATACCAGCTCATGTGGAGCCAATCTCTCAAAAACAGACCAACTCAGTCTATAGCAACGGTATCCTAATGCAAGACCAATTTTAATTATCTTGTATGTTTACTACCCATCCCCCTAAATTCTATTGTTTAGGTTATCACTTGTTTAACTACTCTTCATGGGTTATCCTGGCCCTTCCTCATCCCGAGGCGCCAGCGCCCACGAAGAGCCACTTTCCCTCCTATGACCCCTAACATAAATCAAAACTAGGCAAGGGTTGAACTAAAACATAAAGAACATAATACCAAAACAAGAACCATGCAAGGCATTAACCCTCTCGCATCACTCATAACCAAAAGATCTTACAACGCCGTTCAACCCTTCCAAACAGAAAGCCAATAAGTTTCAACTCCGAAAGTATAACCACAACAAGGATAACATTTAAAGTATAAAACTCAAAACAAGACATACGAGGAAAATCCATCTCATGATAAATCGTAATCACAACGACTATAACCACATACAACCACTCCAAATAGTAAAGCTCAAAACCATGTAATATTCTAATCACAAAGATACAAGTATAAACATCAAAGGATATGAAACATGCCTCTGGAACAAGAGTTACAAGACCACAGGGTTCCCGCAAGGAAATCACTAAATGACCACCATAATGGAAATGAAAACTAACAATACAATTTGCAAGACTGCACCAACTTAATGTAATTCACTTCCAGTCAAACAATAAAATTAATTCCACCCATTTTGCAAATCGTTACAAAAATAAAAATAAATAAGATTCTCAATTTCAAATAAAATAAAATACAACTAACTCAATCTAATCCATATACACTACGAAATAGGGCTAATTTTCTGTTTATATTATTTGTTCAGCATAACGATTGTTAAAATAATGCCCTCTTAGCATATAAATCTCTATATATAAACCTTATTTAACATTTTAAATAAATACAAAATTACATTTTTAAAATATATTGAAGAATATTAAATAAAATAATTATAATTACATTCTTAAAATATAATAAATTAACGTTAAAAATAAATAATCATAATTCCATTTTAAAATAATTAATATTAAATAAAATGATTAAAATTTCCCTTTAAAAAATAAAATAAAATACATAACAAATATATCTTAAAATATATATATATATATAATTATATATATATATATAAATATATTGGTATATATATATATAATTATATATATTATATATATAACAAAAGAAACATTTATAAAATAAACAATAAAAATAAAATTTAAAACAAACACCACGCATGCTGAATGTTTATGTCCCCCCAAACCCCCATAGATTTATATATATATATATATATTTTTTATATTTTTCTTTTATATTTACTTTTTAACTTTAAAACGCCAATGTGAAATTTTAATTTCGCGTAACATGATCATATTCAAAAACTCAAAATCTATGCCGAGCATAGTACGGCCATAACCCTAAGCAAAATTTTGACCCACTAAATAACCAGTATAGAAAACAACAAAATAACACAAAATACTATATATATATATTATCAAATAAAAGTACAGAGGGCTAAAATATAAACAATAGAATAAAAATACAAAGCAATGCATACACATATATCAATATATTTACAAAACCTTACAATTATTATTCTCAACAAGGAAATCTTTTCTACAATCCTATTATTGTTAAGTTGAACATTTCATAAGATAAAGGTTTTTGTTTTGATAAATAGGAACAGTTCAATAACTCTTTCTTTCAAAAATTCTTAATCTAATATCTCTCACTAATTTTTCAATTCAAACAAAGATTCCACAGCATAACTTTCTGTTTTGTTTGCAATTCAAACTATTTTCTAAAAAGAATAACTTAAGGATGAACTACTTATTTATTTATTTTCTTTGAAATAGAAAGAGGATGGAGAGAAACTTTTGGAACCTAGATCTCGAGACTAGCTGGTATCTCAGCTCCTTGTTTGTGCTTCAAATCATTGAATCTGATCCTGCCACCATTGCAGATTGTATGTCATCTTGTGTATGTGTGTAAACTTACCATTTTTCCTAATTAAATAAAAATATATTGTCCATCTCTCACAAAAACTCTAAAAATCAAAAATAAAATAAAACAATTCTTTAAAAGCCAGCTTTTTTCTGTATTCTTATTGGCTCACACAACCTTTTCATTCTTTTATTTGTTTTAGTTTTAATTTCTATTTTTGCACTTTTCTTGCACATCACATTACTTATTTAATTTAAATAAATTATTCTAATAATTATCCTCCACCAGATAATTGATTAAAATAATTAAAACACATTTAATATTTAATTATTATTTAATTGAAACACATGATTTTATAAAAATTAAATAAAACATTTAAATATTTTCATACAAATAAATCAACATTAAAAAACACAATTATCATCCACATTTAATTAACTAATTCACAACTTATAAAATATCAACATCAATCAAATAATCATAACTTATAAAATACCACATTAATCAAAAGACGACAAAATACAAAACACAAACCACAAATGACAACAATTACAAAAATGAACAATACCAAATCAACGAGACGACCTGACATCATGGAACGGGAGGACTTCATCGTCACCTCTGTTTCAACATTTAATTGGGTTATTGGTGCTCGCCCTGTCCTGCCGAAGCAGGTGGAATCGAGACTTATACCTGCAAATCCTGCATACAAACGAAGTTGTGTACATGTGCATACATATATATATATCAAAGCATTAAATCAAGTACTGCATTGTGAGAAGGAATCGCAACATACAGGGCACTCCCGAATGATGTTATATTGTCCTTCATCACACCTATCCTAACAATTATAATTTAACTGATAAAATAACATTTCTAAACTAACAATTTCATCTCATGACATAATTCATTAAATCATTGCATCATAATATAATTCTGAAAATCAACTAATATAACCAACCATACTGTCATACGAAATAATCATGTCCATAATGAAACAATAGCATCATCTAACGTCTAACTAACCAAATCAAACAATATCATCATCGTCACAAGTAGCAAACAACCGCATTGAAAAATACTAAATCCTACCAGTAAGAGGAGGGGTATTACATGTAAATATTTAACTTGAAGCTGCATCTTCTCATTCTTCTTGTGAGCTTCTCTCCTCAGCTCATCAAGCTCATCTAATTCATTCATCCTAATTTGCATTTCATCAAAAATTTCAATATCATATTCTTGAAAAAACTTGCACATTTTTATCAAGTTATTGTGTGGGATTCTAGCCTCTACTCCATACACAAAGTTGAAAGAAGAATTCTCAATGGCTTTCTTGACTATGGTTCTATCTACCCATAATGCTAATTGCAATTTTGAATCCCAAGCCTTCTTATTCTGATCAAGAACTCATTTAATAATCTTCATGAGGCTTTTATTACAAGATTTAGCCTTTCCATTTCCCTGGGGATTATATGGAGATGAATATGATACATTTATACTATGATCATTGTAGAAATTCATGAATTATTTTGACCTAACGCACATTGCATTATCTATAACAATTTTTTCAAGAACACCAAATCGGCTCAAAATGTTCTTCATTAAGAAATCAATGACTACTTTGCTAGTAGCCTTCTTGGTGGGGATGGCCTCAACCCACTTTGTGAAATAGTTGGTAGCAACTAAGATCCAAGCATGTCCTCCACTAGATTTTACCGCCATTTCTCCAATGAAGTCAATACCCCACTAGTGAAAGGGGTTTGGTGCTGAAACTAGTCTAAGTGGTAAATTGCCTGAGAATTTTAGTTTTCCCATAAATTTCTAACAAGCATCACATTTTTGCACAAGCTAGTGTGCATCCTTAAATACTGTAGGCCACCAAAACCCTACCCTCAAAACCTTGTTTATTGTTGTCTTGGCTATATAGTGACCTCCACACACTCCCTTGTACATTTCAATCAAAAGATCTTCTGCTTGGTCACCATCCACACATCTGAGGAGCACACCCTTTGGGCTTCTCCACCAGAGTTCACCATCAATGATAACATACCTAATTGCATGTAACTTCAAGGTTCTTCTTTCATTATTTGGCATGCCATCTGGGCATTTCATGGTCTACAAGTATTCAACAATCCTTCGGTACCAGCCACATGTTTACATATCACAAATGGGAGAAACATTTTCCAATTCTATCTCATTGATTTGATTGGATTCTAGGTTAGATTCAACCATAAGTTTGGCTAAGCCTTGGTCCCTCACTATCTTTGTAATCTAAATATCTATGTTGAATTCTTGAATCCTATTTATCCACCTACATCTTTTTCACATAGTTTCTTGTTGATTAAAAATTTCCTTAACCGTTGCACTTGGGACGTAAGCCACCACTGTGGCACCAATCAAATATGTCTTGAAATTCTTGACAACCTTCACTAAAGAAAAAGCATACTTCTCAGTGATATCATATTTCAACTTGACTGCTTGCAAGGATTTTCCAAAGAAAGTGATTGGTTGTTCATAACCCTCATCATTTTTCTGCAACAAAACTCCAACTATAGTGTGAAAAGAGGAAAACATAAAAAATTGGAAAGGCTTGGCATAGTCTAGAGTCTTCAAAATAGTTGCAGCCTTAATAGCATCTTTGATAGCTTGAAAGGCTTTAAGAGGCTCTTCTGACCATGTCACCATTTCCCCTTTCTTGAGCATCTTAGCGATAGGTCTAACTATTTCTGCAAAGTTAGCGACAAATCTTCTTAGGAAATTTATCTACCCAAAGAAAGATTGAATACCTTTGACATTTCTTAGTGGTGTAATTTTTTCAATGGCTACTACCCTTTCAGGATCAATCCTAATTCCTCCCTTTGAGACAATATGTCCCAACAACTTTCCCTCTTTAACCTTAAAAGCACACTTCTTGGGAATTGATGAGATGCCATACTCGAGAGCTCTAACAAATATTTTATCAAGTTGTGAGAAATGATCTTCCTCTTTTTTACTATGGGCAATAAGATCATCCTAGTAGGTAGCAAGGAAAAAATCTATAAAATCAGCAAAAGCCATGTCCATAGCCCTCTAGAAAGTGGCACTAGCATTTATCAAACCAAACGACATCCTGAAATAAACATAAGTCCCGCAGGGGGTTGTAAAGGTTGTTTTGTATTGCTTGGATTCTCTTACCATGACTTGGTTGTAGCTAGAGAATCCATCCATCATAGAAAGTAATTCACAACCAGTGACCTTCTGTAGCATTGCTTCCATGTTGGGTAAAGGGTAATTATATTTTAAGGATACAACATTTAAGTCCCTGAAATCCTCACATAATCTCAAGTCGCCATTCTTCTTTCTGACAGGGACCAGGTTAGACACCCATGAGGAATGTCTTATCGGTTTGATAATTCTTGCATCACTTAATTTGGTGAGCTCCTCTTGCATCTTGGGCCTTAAGGTACCTAGGATTAATAGGCCTTTTTTTTTTCCTAAAAGGTTTTGTATTAGGCTTTAATGGAATTTCATGTTGAAATAAGTCCTCTTTATAAGCTTTCAAATCATCATAAGACCAGATGAACACATGTCTATACTTTCACAACAATGCAATCAACATGGTCCTCACATGTGGCTTCATTCTCTTCTGTATATATACCTTTTTAGGGTAAATATTTGTTCCCAAGTTTATTTCCTCTAGGTCTTCTTTATGTGCATTTGATTGCTTAACATTGGATATATCAGGGTCATCAAAAGCCCACTCAAGTGCAACTAAACCCTTAGGAATTTTATTGGTCTTAAGTTGAATTATCTCATTACCGAATAGTGTCTCCTTTCCATCCACTTCCACCATGTGGGACATGAAATAAATCTCCTGATTCTCATATTTGTACATACAATGCAGGAATCTCAATATGTCATCGTCATCATTGAACACCTGCCAATTGCAGATGTTGTCAGGTATTGTTGGTCTTGTTTGCACCTCAATCCTTGAGACACCATTGAAAGTTACATCATAAAGCTTGAAAACAGTATTAGCCAATAGATTCTCTTTGAAAATTTTCCCCCTTTCTACCCAATCTACCCCAAAGGCATCAAATGACTCAATAGTATCCCATACCTCATTCCTATACTGCCTCAATCTTTTATCCTTTGCAACAAATTTGGACCTAACTTGAGATACCACTAACTCAGAGTCTACAAATAATTTTAACATCTTTATACCATGCTTAGAAGCTAACTTTAAACTGAGTAACAAGGCTACATATTCGGCCATGTTATTAGTACATGCAAACTACAACAAAGAGTATTTAAACATCTTTCCTTGAGGGGAGATAAGAATGATCCTAACAACTGAACCTTCTTTTGAATATGCTCCATCAAAATAAAGCATCCACAAAGTATCTTCCTGGGGTGTTTGTGCAATTTCCCTAGCAATTGGAGTAGGCTTAGCTTCCTCCTCTTCTTGTTTCAACTCCTCCAGATGAAAAGTATCAAGGCTTGTATCCACAACATTTATTATTGGGGGCTCCTCTGATTCTTCAACTAACTCAATCATATGTCAAAATATTGGTTCTCTGGTAATTTTAACATCTTTCTGGTCAATGGAAAAAGTGGTAAAAGATAAATCACATTGCATACTTCCCCCCATGGAGGCACACCACTTTCTAGATAGCAACATCCCATAAGTCGGGGGAATATCCACTGCTGTGACACTCATGACCAATTCCTTTTCAAGAAATGTAGCCAATCTATCTAGAACCTCATAGATTACACCAATGACAATGACCTCTCTTGAATCCATGGCATAGCATTTTCCATATGTAATATAAAATTTTAGGCCCATTTTCTCCATGATATTGATTGACATGACATTATTTGAAGCCCTAGAATCAATCATACAATTCTTGAGTATCTTTCCATCAATGATCAAACTCAAAAAGAAAGGATTGACCAAACTTGGGTTTGCTGTAATAGTAGTTCCTAAGTAGATCTTAGGGTTTTCACTAACAAAAGCTTCCATTTCAGTGCCTTTTGCTTGATCAGTACTTGTGTTAGATACATCAACTTTTGTATTATGCTTATTTCCTCCTGCAATACTATTGATGACAACCACAATTTTATTTTTACGATCATCAATCCTCATCATCTCAAGAAGTGGTACTGTAACCTAAAATTGGGACAAGACTTGAAACATATCAATGGCTGAACAACTAGGCATCTCAAGAAATATCATTTCCTAAGGGGCCATTTTGTCAGTTCTCTTGTCAGCAACATCAGAGGTTAGCTTCAATTCTTTAGTCTTTGGGTCATGATGCATGACTTTAGTGCTAGCCTTAACTTTACTACCTTTCTTTGCCCAGATTCTTATTTCTTTTGGCTCTTTAGGCTTGGTTTCTTCATTCTTTTTCTTTACCTCAGCTCCCTTATTATCTGCATTACCTTCCTTTATGAATAAACCTCTAGAATTTCCTTGATTGCCACTCACCACCCTGTTTCTCAAGTGTAGATCACTTCGTGCTTGAGCCCATGCAGCCAAGGAAGTTGTATATCTTTCAATCTCCTCATTCAAAGGTATTCTCAAATAAAATTTGATATCTCAAAATTGTAGGAAGTATATTCATCTTCCTTTTCCTCGTCTAAGAGCACCTACTGATGGTATATAATTGCTTGTATTCTCTATGTATCCACATCATTTGTGTCAACAACATCACTAGAAGAATAACCACCATACTCCAAATCTAACCTAGTCATGAACATGTTTGTTGATTCATTTGGATTGTGTGGTGAGTGGGGTTCCCCTTGATCTTGTTGATTTTCTAAGATGGTTCTAGCTACAACACACTGTTGTGATGAGTGAGGCATCTCACACACTTTGCACCATGGTAAATCTTCAACTACATTAGTAGTATTCTTATGTGGGGGATCAAGTGTAGCTTGATAATTCTTCTGATTATTTTGAATTGGCTTACCATTATGCCAATTGGTATGATAAGGAAAATCTTGAAGTCTAGGAGGCCTATCATTTCTCTAGAATTGAGGTTTATCATTTTTTGCTTGCTTCTATAACAGACTGAGAACTTGATCCCATTTATCATTAGGAATCACAGCCTTGTTGGACTTCTCATTTTGAACTTTGAAATTCTTCATAATTTTAGCATCATCTCTCCTTCCTACCTTACCAGAAGCCCTCCTATTATTATCAATGTTCACAGCCATCTTATATGCTTCAGGTAAAGTTTGTGGATTCTTATCCCTAAGTAAGTAGCACATCTTAGAATCATAAGCATTGCAATATGTTACTAAACATGCATTAGGTTTAGGTCTCAAATAAGCGGGTACTCTGTTCATAGACTTTTGAACCTTGTGTTGAATTCGACAACATATTCGTTATGTCCTTTGGTAATGTTATTGAAATCATTCAATCTAAATCTATGATCATTTTGGTCCCCATATTGTTCCCTAAAGGCTCTATAGAATGATTCCTTTGAATCAATGCTCCCATCAAGAAATCCTCTATACTAATCCCTTACATCCTTAACCAAGGATTGTATAAAATATTTCATTGCTACATCATCTTCCCATAATTCAAAATCATCAACAAAACTTTGGAAGGCTTTTAGATGATCTTCTCCACTAAGAGCATTATTTCTAGTGAATTTAGGGAGATGTTTTCTAGCATTATTTGGGACAAGATTCAGGTAACCAGGGATGTTATCGAAACACAATTTCCTATATCAGCCATTATGAGGTGCCCCCCAGGACACCTATCCCTATTAGTATCCTTTTGAGCATCACTTTTCTTACTATCTATTCGATCCCATTCCTTACCTTTCCCATTTCCTCTGTTACTATCATGCTTATTCTTACCTTCTTCCTCATCATCAGAGTAAGAATTACTACTTCTATTGCCACCTCCTCCACCTCCTTTATTACAGCCACCCCCTCCATTGGGATTATGTCCCCAAAGATTGCTTTCATGGGATCCATTGTCACTCTTCCCAGAACTTGAAGGCACTAGGGTGTGGATTGGAATTTTAAGGAAAGGAATTCTTTTGGACATTTCTACATTATGTGCTTCTATTTCTTCTCTTCTCAATTCTTCTTGTAATTTCTCACTCGTCAACTGCAATTTCAAAGTGTCAGGGTCTAAAGGTGTAGTAGATGGATCAAGATTGATAATATGTGTCTTCACAGATGAGGTAATAATGTTTGTGTTGGCATTGGTGTCAAGAGCATTGGAAAAATTTTGGTGGGAATAATCTATAATCCTTTTCCTATTATCTATAAAGGATATTTTCTTAGGAGGGTTAGAAAATTTGATAGTAGCAACGGTGGATGTATATGTACTAGCGGCAGAAGTTCCCATCGGGATTGTGAATTTTGGAGCTTTAGGGACAATGTGGGCTGCTACTTTAGCAGCGCTCTCCTTAATAATATTTTCTCTAGCAGCCTTTTTTGTGGCTATCTTTTCTTGGGAGGCCTTTTCAAAGGCTCTTTGAAAAGCATGTACTTCTCTCATTTTCTCCACCTTTTCTTTCTTCCCATCCCTTTCAAGCTGCTTAGCCTTAATTCTATCCTCCTTTTCCTTTTGAGCTCTTTTCTCTACTTGCTTATCCAACCATTCAACCTCTTCATCAAAGGCTTTAATATCATTGTTGAAATCTTCCTCATTTTTGAGGAATCGACAACTTCTTCCCCAAGGAAAGCAAGTGTTGGTGGATTAATATTTTCTCCTCTAGGATTAAAATTTACCACATGAAACATAGATCCCATCCCAGGTGTTTGTGGATTTGAAGATGCTTTACTCTTACCTCAGAATTCCCATTTATCTTCCTCTCTAGAAATCCCAAGATTATCAAATATTTGCTCAATAGGGAAACTACCTTGTCCTCCCTTAATTGCCCCACTATTACTTTAATCTCTAGCAATATTTGCACTAATTACTTCATTAGTGAAACTAGGAGATGCTCCAAGAAGAGAATCGATGGACTTACCAGATTCCACAAATTTCTTCTTCCATAGAGGTTGTTTATCCTTTGTAGGCTCAGATTTTGCTCTCTGTTTGGGATTTTTCTTCATTTGACTTCTAGTTTTCCTCATGATGTATGCTAAGCTGCCAAATTTCTCATTATCAAGTTTTTTGCGAGACTTCATCATTGCACTAGTGTGATAAAATTCAGAGTCACCACCCAAGATACTAGGAAATAAGATTTGATTGTATTTATAATTATTATTTCCAACTTCAAAGAGAATTTTGAACATAACCCAACATAAAGTGATAGAACTAACCAAAAGTTGACACATGTACAAAAAATGACTTATATGACCTATAAGGGTGAATGGGAACCTAATTCAAAAAATGATGATAAAGACTTGACTCTAACTATACCAGATCTACATTAGAGATGCTAAATTTTATGAAAGCTCCCCAACAGAGTCACCATTTTTTTGGTTAATTTTAATGAACCAAGCAGGCCTCAACAAATATCTGAGTCTTCCAAACTTAATTCTCAAATACCTGCCAGGCTGGCCAACAAATGAGATAAAGTGTGTCTCTTTATCTCCTACACTTTGGGCTCTACCAGACATGGGAGGGTGTTCCCACAATGTTAAATAGATAACTCATTTTAACAAGTTACACATACATTGTAAATCAAGGTAGATGGATTATCATTAATTGCAAATAAGATGAAATCAATCACAAAGGTGGCAATTCTTTGAGTTAATTATACATCTTAAGCTGAGAATGCAAAATAACAACAAATAACATGTGGGTCAATGACTAATTTTCAAGGTTGATTTTCTAAGATATAGGTTTTATGGTTTAAGGTGGAGGGTAAAGACATATGTATGAGAGTTGAGGGTATAGGGTATAGATTAGAGGTTTGAGGGTTGAGGGATAATATTTAGGTTTGAGTGTCCAAGGTTAAGTGTAATTTCTGAAGAGGAAACCCAACATTCACCAATGCCATAACATAACATGTTTAACATTGGAAAATGTGTGTCTTAGGCGAGTGACCTAGCAAGGGTGAATGGGTCCTCACTTAGACATAGGACCTAAATTTCATATATGTTTTTGGCAGTATTTCAATGATTTCAAATCCATATTCACATGTCATCTTGTGCTATTTTAATTTCATGAATTAATGTTAATATATGTATAAATAAGAGGTCATTTCACTATGTTTCACCTAGTAATTTTGATCCAAGCATTCTAAGAGTTAACAAGAGCATTATTAGAGCATTTCAAGAGCATTTCAAGGAATTCAAGGGAAGATTTGGTAAAGAATTATTGCAGCATTCAAGATCCATTATCATGTCAAAGTATTCTTACATCATGCATGTTATTTGAGCTAATATTTTGATTTAATTTTCAATATCCATTCAAGCATTCAAAGGCATTATTTAAAATCAAGTTTCAAGATCAAGATCCACATCCATTGAAGCCATTTCATGCAATTTGCATATCCACATTCCAAGGTTCATCCAAGGGTTTGGTGATTTGTGACATAGGCTTGTTCATTCATCATTCCTTTCATGATACTTTATTTCATTTCAAGGTTTAATTACCAAAATGGGGTTTGACCAAGGCTTTTGAATGAGTCCTCAGTTAGCTACCAAAAATACCTTTTTGTGAGAGGTACACAAGATTTATCTCCTCCAAATTCTCTATAAAGTCTATAGGTTCCATTATTATTATGCTAAATCTTCTAAATCCACTTTATATATTTCAATTTGGAGTTGATTTTCTATTTTTAATCTTTCTCCCCAAAGTGCTATTTGACTCATACTGTCATCCTTGCAAAAAAGGGAAATTTGTAGACTCACACTTGGACTTGACTCACCTTTTGGTTCATAGTCATTTCATTGTGTGGATCTCATTTCCTAATGAAATTTAGAGAAGTAGGATACCTTTTCCCTCTTTGGATCCACTTTTCCATTTTGGTAAACTCCCCTATCCTATTTTTCTATGTTTCAGTTTGGTGAACCTGACCTTGTACAACAACATTCTAAAAATTGGGGTCCTTTTAACCCTAGATCTAAGTTTTGCAATAGATTGCATTAGTTTTGCATTAATTTCATTACATTTATGGTTCCTTAAATCTTGCACTAGTTTGCATTGAATATAGGGGTTTTAATTTACATTTTATCATTATTTAAATTTGAAAATTTTAAAAATTTACATGCATATTACATTGATTTTGCATAGTGTTTACACATTAGTATACTTTTTATCCTTCATATTCAAAAATTAAGTCAAAATTGAATTTCAAAAAGTGTCATATAGTTCATCATTTGTCCTTCATTGCACTTGAATTTAAACATCAAATTCTGAAAAAAATTGTTATAGAAGTTGCAGTCTGAGATCTAAAACAAAAAACATGTCTAATCACTTTGAAATTCCATTTTTCAATGTTAAGAAACCTGTACAGGGACCCATTCACCCTTAATCGAATGAGTCCTTTGATGCCTACAAATACCAAATTTTTTGAGCTTTTGTGAGTTTTTGCACTTCCTAGGCCTATTAGTAACCTATTGTATCAATTTGGAAAGTTTCAAAAAAAATTGTTTTATGCATCTAGGTCTAAACATCCATTTAGTGTAATCATTTTTAAATCATTCCAAAACTCATTTCAGTGGTGAAAATCATCAAATCTATTAGATAATTGTTTACATCTTGAAGTATTGCATAATTTAGATAGATTAATTTTCATCAACAAAGTTATTATCTTTCTTTTCGAAGTATGCCAAGAAAAATATCACCAACAAGCATGTTAGTCATCCCTCCAATATGTATCCTAGTTATGAGAGTCCCTTAGTGAAAGAGAGTGAAAATTTTGAAACATTCCTTAATTCCACACCCACTCATATCTCTCCTATTTTTGGGAATGATGTGATAAAAGAAGATGTAAGTATAGACAATCATGATAATCATAGTTTTTCTTCTCCCAATACCTCTCCTATTTGTGATGAAGGTTTTTTGGTTTTAGAAGATACACTCATTGAGAATCATGACAATGTTGAAAGCTCCTCTTCTATAAACTCTCCTACTATGGAAGATATTATAGCATAAGAGAATGAGATCAGTAACACATTTCTTAACATCACTTTACCTAGTCTCCATTCATCCCTTGCTTATGAGAATGATTTAGTGAAAGAGGATGAAATCATGGACAATCATGACAATCACATTTTTTCTTCTCCTAATATCTCTCCTATTTGTGAAGAAGATAGTTTGGTGCTAGAAGATAAAATACTTAAGATTCATGAGAGTCTTTTTTTTTCCTCTCTTAATGCTTCTCCCATTTGGAAACATTTAATTGAAAAAAAGGATCCAATCATTGGTAAGCATTATTCTCTTGATTCCTCCCATATTTGTGATGATGCCACTTTACAAAATCTATGGAATGTGATCCACATCTTTTTTTCTCCTCTCCTAAAAGCTCTACTAGGGAAGATATCATGATAAAATAAAATGACAACATTGACACATATCTTTCAAACAATAGTAATGGCTTCCTTAGATGAATATGATGAAATGACATTAGACTCCCCTTCACTAAGAGATCATGAAAATAAGGATAAGCTTGTTGAGGTTATGAACATTAGAACTTCCCTAAGTCCTCTAATTCTTAGACCTCCTAAAAATAATTTAATTATTGGATCACCAAAGCCTCAACTCATCCTCTATCCACCCTCACAACAACCACAAGTTCAAACCAAACCCATGCTTATCTTAGATCCACCTAAAAAGAAACCATTCCAACCAAGAGATATCTTGAAATTTACAATGAAACTTGATAATGACAATGTTTCACAACAACTGAATTACAATACCATTTCTCATACATACAATACAAGGAACAATAGGAAACAAAAAACCACTCCCACTTCATTACCATTTCCTCAACCTATTTTTCCTAGTCCTCCTCATTTTCCTCTACATAGTGGAAAGGAGTATGATCTTGTTGAACAACTTAAGAACACTCCTGCTAAGATATCCTTATGGGATCTTATTCAAGCCTCACCTAGTTATCATAGTATTCTTCAAGATGCATTGCAACAAGTTGTGGTTCCCCATAGTAGAAATCCAAATGATATAGGAACCATAATTCAAGGAATGAATACTAACATTGTTTTCCACCAAAGTGAGTTACCTCCTTTGGACATGCAAAAATAAAGTGAAGCTTTCATGATAATACCTATTATAAATAGGAAGGGGATAAAGAGAATCCTTGTTGAAAATGGCTCTGCCATTAATGTATGTAGCGTAAAACTTTTGGATAATAATGGAGTAGAAAAAATCCAAATTCAACTAGAATCTTTATCTATACATGGTTTTTTATAATGTGGGAAATCAACCTCTTCGTGTGATAACATTACTTGTAAGAGTTGACAAAGTCACACTGCAAACTACTTTCCATGTTATGTCTTACAATCTTTCATATAACCTTCTTTTAGGCAATCCATGGGTTCATACAATGAATGGGGTGACTTCTACTCTTCATTGTAAAATAAAGTATGTCTACAACAACAAAGTGTATACTAAGGTTGACCCTGAACCAAAAATTTGTTTGAGCATTGACAAAGACAAGGAAAATCCTTTGAAAACATTGACACCAACTACACAAGTGGAACCTATGCAAGAGAAAGATAGGAAAGAATAATGAGGAAGTCGCAAAGTTATTAGAAGATTATTAGGGTTCCTTATATTTTACACCTACATTCATGGACGAATACAAGATCACAACAAAAGAGTCTGAAAAGGGAAAAAGAAAAAGTAGTAATTTCAACATAAAATTTGAAAGCATCCACTTCAACCACTTTAGGAGATGAAACAAATTACACAACCTTTGATGAAGTTGATTATGAACAACCACTAAATCCAAAAGAAATGGAAAAGATTTATGAAAGAGGTTATGAGATTTTGAAAGAACTTGGTTATAGTGGAAAAGGATGTGGTGCTAGAGAACAAGGTATTTGTGCCACTATATAACCTAACACACAAGAAACTACTAGTGGTCTTGGTTATTTTCCTTTGAAAGAAATGAAATAAACAAAGAAATCTTTGCTTAATATCAACACTATCACAAAAACACTCCTAGGACATGTCTTAGTAATGATTGGATTTTTCTATATTTTATGCCCTCATTTAAAGGAGAGTACAAAATCTCACAATCTAAAGAGTCTCGTCTATGTATGACACTTTGTATTAAGAAATATATATCTTTTTCATAAAATAAAGGTACATCTTCCACTATTGATCAAGAGAATACCTTGTCAAAGCTTCTCCAAGATGGCTTGATATCTCTCCCTCCAAGAACATGAAAGAAATTTTACTACAAGAGTTCATTTTGTGCATATCATAGAGTTCATGGTCATTCTACTAATGAATGTAAGGATTTGGGTAATAAAATTCAACATCTTAAGGATTGTGGTACTCTTCCTTGTTTGTGTTGAAGCACCCAGTTCCTCTAATTAATATTTATTTTCATGTTTCTCTTCAATAACCTTGGCTCACCCTTTTCTTGCACTAAGTGGGAGAAAGGGGGTTAGGTAGCCTTTTCCTTGTATGGCACTTGTCGATTTTCTCTTTTGGCTAGTTGATCTCTTTCCATGTATATATAAGAGCAAGCTTGGGATGTGGATGACATGCCTTAAGTTGGATCACATGTGACATACATTATTGTACGATGTGTTTTCATTCGAGAACATATGGATTGGCATATGGATTTCTGAATAAGCTCTCATGTCTTCTTCTACTTTAAAGTGTATTTCTCATGGAATTGGTGTAAGAAATTTCCTTAAAGTGGGGGCATAAATAGAAACTCATGTTTCTTTTTCTAATTTTCTTTCTTCTTTTGATGTGTCCTTTTCTTGGTGGTGTCATTGGGTTTGATATCCTCTAATAGCATGATATTTCTTTGATTTGTCCTCTCTTAGAGACATTAGGAATGATGATACCTAAGAAGAGACCTTACATGAACTAAGTGAAGTCCGTTTGAACAAATTTTTACCTACAACCATGTTCATAGTGTGTTTAGCATAATGTAGCTTGTTAGGTCCTATGGAGCTCAAAACCAAAATGTGTGTGGTGCCCTATCGGAGTTTTCAGAGGGATAGCTTCAGTATGGTAAGTATAGTGAGAGCCTAGATAAAGGCACGACTTTCTCACTAAGCCACTTTCATGGGGGCTCACCTAGTGGATAGCTTGAGATTCCATTAGCCCATGTGAGTGTATGTGTCATTTGTATAGTGGACATTGAGTTCTTCTTGTGAACATGTAGCATAAACAATCATGTTCCACATTGCGTTGGGATAGTCAAAGCTTGATTTGTTTCCCCTCTTCTCTTAGGCTTTGATGTTTTATGATTAAGTATATTTTTCATTGCTGCATACATATGTGTCTTGAATGTCTACTTTAGTGTGAGTTTGACATGGGGTCATACTCTCACTAAATTGGGGGCTAAATTTAGTGAAGGAAAAAGTATCCCTTTTTCATACTTAATTAGGGAAATATTAACTGATAAAATGAACTAAATTATGCCTTGATTTAGTGTTGTAATATGTATTTTACATATTCACATTAATTTTAGGGTCTTATCAATTAAAATGGAATTAATTGTGCCTTATTTATGGTGTTTTAAAGTGTGCCTTTATACTTTCACACTTATCTAGGGTTTTATTAATTAATTGAGGTTAATTTTCCTTAATTGGACCTTTTAGTTCAAATCCAAGCCTAATTAATTGCAATTTCTAAAGAGGAAACTTGACATTCATGAATGCCATAACATAACATTTAACATTGGAGAACGTGTGTCCTAGGTGAGTGACCTAGGACCTAGGACCCATTCACCCAAGGGTGAATGGGTCCTCACTTAGACCTAAGACCTAAAATTTAAATGTGATTTTGCAGGTATTTCAATGATTTAAAATCCATATTCACATGTCAGCTTGTGTTATTTGAATTTTGGAAATTAATGTTAATATATGTATAATTAAGAGGCCATTTCACTATGTTTCACCTAGCAATTTTGATCCAAGCATTCTAGAAGTTCACACAAGAATTATTAGAGCATATCAAGGAATTCAAGGGTATATTTGTTGAAGAATTATTTCAGCATTCAAGATCCATTATCATGTCAAAGTCTTCTTGCATCATGCATGTTGTTTGAGCTAATATTTTGATGTAGTGTTCAAGATCCATTCAAATATTCAAAGGCATTGTTTCAAATCAAGTTTCAAGATCAATATCCACATCCATTGAAGCCATTTTATGCAAGTTATAGATCCAAATTCTAAGGTTCATTGATGTGTGTTTGCAGATTTTAGGTGGAAGATCTCTTGAAGGAGAAAATTTTAAAAGTTTTCAAAGTTGCATTTGTTGTCACCATTCTTGCAATTTCATGGAAACTGACCTACACAATTTATTTTTGGTTGTCCAACTATGAAATTTGAGGATTTGGGAGTACAAACATGGAGGAATAGAACCCAAAAACCATTTTTATAGAGCCCTATCCAAGACCCATTCACCATAGGGAAAATGAGTCATCAGTCAACTTCCAAAAACACCTTTTTGTGAGAGGGACACAAGATTTATCTCTTCCAAATTCTCCAAAAATTTTGTAGGTTCCATCAGTATTATGCTAAATATTCTAAATCCATTTTATAGATTGCAATTTGGAGTTTATTTTATTTTTTTAATCTTTCTCCCCAAAGTGTTGTTTGACTCATACCCCCATCCTTGCAAAAAAGGGAAATTTGTAGATTCACACTTTGATATGACTCACCTTTTGGTTGAAAGTCCTTTCATTATATGCATATCATTTCCTAATGAAATTAGAGTAGGACCCATTTTCCCTCTTTGGACCCGCTTTTCAATTTGAGGAAACTCCCCTATCCTATTTTTCTATGTTTCATATTCATATAAAATACATTATTATATACATATATATATAGGTAAATACCAAAGTAAGGTAAGGTTTCACAAAGAAAGAAACAACCAAGTGATATGCAAGCATATCCAAACATCTCACACAATTGAAAGAAAATCTTTTAGCATGGCCACATAATAAACAATCATTCCAACATAATAACAAAGGAGTATAAATCAACATGTGTAATGTGTTGTACATAAATAACACTAAAAAATAAAATATTAAATTATGAATAATAATTAAAGACATAGTCAATTAGCTATTTTTCATCATAGCACAATATTTCTAAAACAAATGATATTTTTTATTCATTTCCAAATGTCAATTTTACAAGTTACATAGTTTGACATAGGCCATCTTGCCACTTAGTCAACTCAAATTACATCATAAGTACAAAGTACAACAATAAAATGGAATTCCATGTGATTCATCTTCAACGTTCACTGCATCTAGTAGACAAGAACATGGTACATGTGCTTTTCCACCCAACCACAAAGCTATGCTTCCCTAGAATTCTTCCTAACTCAAAGAATACCTGACCCTGCACAAAATACTTAGCATGAGCTACAGTATACAAGGTGGAATTTGGTGTGTGTCTAACATCTAAATTAATTTCTATCTACATTTATAACATGCAAGATCTATGCTAGGAAATGGCAGAGAGATGAATCATAATAACTAGAACATTCATAATAATGGACTACAAACGCTTGGCCAAGCATATGTTATATACAACTAAATAATAGATTTTGGAAAAGCAAAACCTATCTCTTTGTTAACCCATTTTCAACACGCGTCCCGATAGATAACCTTCCACATACATAAGATAACATACATCTTATCCAAGTCACATATTATGCAAAACAATCAACTTGTTTTCTAGTAGTTTTTCTAGCCAATCCTTTTTATAATGTGGAAATAAAACAGTCAACAACATAGTTTATATTTGTCTCTTATTGGCTAATTCAATTTAACTATATATGCAAAGAATTAAACCAGTTTTGATAAAAATGACATTAGACATTTAGTCACAATACACAATCCATTCCATAAGTAAGAATGTAACAATTCATGCATCGCATTTAGATTTCCAACATTTCCTTTATGAAAATCTATGTATTTCAGATAAAGAGAAATAATCAATTTTAAAGAAGGTATATCGCATGTATGTGTAATGCATAAATGGAAGATTTATGCATGTACACATATATGGCCTTCTATAAAAAAAATGTGTATGCGTATACATTATTTGAAAAAGAAAGTTCCATTTACATACAGATTTACATTTTTCAAGATGTTAACTTTCATCAAATGCATAATGAGATTCACCTAAAATTCTAAGGTCAAGACAACTAAAATGTCACAAGGATGTTTATATAGAAAAAATTGTATTCCATCACCATAATTAATCTGTGATCAATCGAGTCTTTACAAGTGTTCTATTTTGTTTAAAACCAAGTAAGAGAACATTCAGTCAAGGAATATTATGTTGGTTTGAAACTTGTTTCTACCCTCTTGGCTCAATGAAAAGAGCATCAATTCTATTTTTATCAGAGGTTGTCCTAGATAATCTCATATCTTACAGTTTCAATTCATTCTTTAAATCAAAATTATCAATAAATATAGTGAAACTTTTATCATTTAGATTAACTCATCTTTTATTGATGTTCATGGTAAAAAAAAATGAATAACACCAGTTAGATCTTATCATCCTTTAAAAAGAAAACATGTGCATAGAATGGGTCGATATACAAGCTATCAACCAATATTATGTGCCTTAATGTTTAGTCAATAACAAATTTGTGATGGAACAGTCGATCATAATAGAGGCATCATAAAACTAGAAACAAATCATGTAAGTATAGCATTTAGCATCGATGATTAGCAACTTGAAATAATGACTGTGTATACATACATATATATATATATATATATATATATATATATATATATATATATATGTATGTATGTATGTATAATTCATATATGTGTGTATATATATATATACACTAGCAATTGCACCCTCGTGTGCAATGGGTATGCCAAAGACATATTAGTTCATTTTTGTGTTAAATTGGTTTTTTACAATCTAGAAAAAGTGATTGAGATCCGTAAACTACAAATCATATTTTTTAATTGGTGGAAAGGTAAGAAAGTATAAAGATCTCCAAAACCAAGAAAGTATTAAAGATAAACCAATATTTCATTGTTATTTGGTCACTGAAAGTGAAAATTGAAGTTATGGTTATACATTACATAGATTATTCATCACGTAGATTATTGGACTTTTCTTTGTCAAACTATGTTGGTGGTTTAGATTTTGGTTTCCATGGTTCGAAATGAAATGTACAAAATTGAATACAAAAATAAGAACAAAATAAAAATTTCATAATTCAATGTCAATTTTCAATTCATAAATGTTGAAGAAACATTAAAATGATTTATATGACTGTATCGACACATGAAATAAATATAGATTTTTAATCATCATATTGCTCTTCATCAAAAGAATCAATTATATGGTGATTTTTCAGAACCACAAGCAACACCACTCCCAATTGTATAGTATGCAAGTCTTGTGTAGCAAATGACCTTTAACCTGAGGAAACTTTCATCTATTATTTAAATTGAGGAAACTTCCATCTAATATTTAAAGTGTCAACCATGTATATATATTGAATGCGAATATAACATATACTCCTTTCTTGATGGTTAGATTTTAGGACTATCTTAAAATGTTTTATGAACCTTTATATAACATTTCATAGATTCCTCTAATCAAGTAGAGAAAAAGTGTGGCTCTAAATGACCACAAATATAATAACATTGTGAAAGCCTATGCATGAAATATATTCTTTTGTTTGTTAGATGTTTCACTACTATTAAATACAAAAAACGTTAACAAATTGTCTATTTTTGTAGTGATATTTCTTATATAAATTTGAATGTGAATGTGAATTATAATGTAATTTACACGATGGGATTGATGTGATATTTTTGATATAAAAAAGATGAGATTACATAATACATGCACATGATAGAGATTAACAAGATACTAAGTGCTTGGACTACTCCATGGCCCCAAGTTTTATGAGCTCCAAATCCACATAAGATACCTACTCAGAAAAGAAATTCTAGTTGTGAACATAATTTTTCCTATTGAGCAGCTTGACTAAGATCGTTCCCATACAATTAACATAACCATAGTTGACGAGAATATATAAGTTTTTACATTTTTCACATGCCTCCTTTTGAATGCTCACCTAAGGAGTAGGGAATTTGTCAATTAGGCATCCAAGAGGCCACTTTACATTCTTCTATATTGAAGCATATTCTTGTTCAAAATACCTGAGATTAAAATGAAAAATATTATTAAACCCATAATATATAGCTAACTCATGAGTCTTCAAAACTTATGATATTTCACTTCAAAAACCCCTAACTGTAGCTCCCCAATGCATATCAAACATCTAATAATAACATTCAACCAATTTCAACCTTTACAATGTATGTTGATAATTATACAAGTTACAAAAATTCTTTACTTATTGGCTAATTCAATTTAACTATATATGCAAAGAATTAAACCAGTTTTGATAAAAATGACATTAGACATTTAGTCACAATACACAATCCATTCCATAAGTAAGAATGTAACAATTCATGCATCGCATTTAGATTTCCAACATTTCCTTTATGAAAATCTATGTATTTCAGATAAAGAGAAATAATCAATTTTAAAGAAGGTATATCGCATGTATGTGTAATGCATAAATGGAAGATTTATGCATGTACACATATATGGCCTTCTATAAAAAAAATGTGTATGCGTATACATTATTTGAAAAAGAAAGTTCCATTTACATACAGATTTACATTTTTCAAGATGTTAACTTTCATCAAATGCATAATGAGATTCACCTAAAATTCTAAGGTCAAGACAACTAAAATGTCACAAGGATGTTTATATAGAAAAAATTGTATTCCATCACCATAATTAATCTGTGATCAATCGAGTCTTTACAAGTGTTCTATTTTGTTTAAAACCAAGTAAGAGAACATTCAGTCAAGGAATATTATGTTGGTTTGAAACTTGTTTCTACCCTCTTGGCTCAATGAAAAGAGCATCAATTCTATTTTTATCAGAGGTTGTCCTAGATAATCTCATATCTTACAGTTTCAATTCATTCTTTAAATCAAAATTATCAATAAATATAGTGAAACTTTTATCATTTAGATTAACTCATCTTTTATTGATGTTCATGGTAAAAAAAAATGAATAACACCAGTTAGATCTTATCATCCTTTAAAAAGAAAACATGTGCATAGAATGGGTCGATATACAAGCTATCAACCAATATTATGTGCCTTAATGTTTAGTCAATAACAAATTTGTGATGGAACAGTCGATCATAATAGAGGCATCATAAAACTAGAAACAAATCATGTAAGTATAGCATTTAGCATCGATGATTAGCAACTTGAAATAATGACTGTGTATACATACATATATATATATATATATATATATATATATATATATATATATATATGTATGTATGTATGTATAATTCATATATGTGTGTATATATATATATACACTAGCAATTGCACCCTCGTGTGCAATGGGTATGCCAAAGACATATTAGTTCATTTTTGTGTTAAATTGGTTTTTTACAATCTAGAAAAAGTGATTGAGATCCGTAAACTACAAATCATATTTTTTAATTGGTGGAAAGGTAAGAAAGTATAAAGATCTCCAAAACCAAGAAAGTATTAAAGATAAACCAATATTTCATTGTTATTTGGTCACTGAAAGTGAAAATTGAAGTTATGGTTATACATTACATAGATTATTCATCACGTAGATTATTGGACTTTTCTTTGTCAAACTATGTTGGTGGTTTAGATTTTGGTTTCCATGGTTCGAAATGAAATGTACAAAATTGAATACAAAAATAAGAACAAAATAAAAATTTCATAATTCAATGTCAATTTTCAATTCATAAATGTTGAAGAAACATTAAAATGATTTATATGACTGTATCGACACATGAAATAAATATAGATTTTTAATCATCATATTGCTCTTCATCAAAAGAATCAATTATATGGTGATTTTTCAGAACCACAAGCAACACCACTCCCAATTGTATAGTATGCAAGTCTTGTGTAGCAAATGACCTTTAACCTGAGGAAACTTTCATCTATTATTTAAATTGAGGAAACTTCCATCTAATATTTAAAGTGTCAACCATGTATATATATTGAATGCGAATATAACATATACTCCTTTCTTGATGGTTAGATTTTAGGACTATCTTAAAATGTTTTATGAACCTTTATATAACATTTCATAGATTCCTCTAATCAAGTAGAGAAAAAGTGTGGCTCTAAATGACCACAAATATAATAACATTGTGAAAGCCTATGCATGAAATATATTCTTTTGTTTGTTAGATGTTTCACTACTATTAAATACAAAAAACGTTAACAAATTGTCTATTTTTGTAGTGATATTTCTTATATAAATTTGAATGTGAATGTGAATTATAATGTAATTTACACGATGGGATTGATGTGATATTTTTGATATAAAAAAGATGAGATTACATAATACATGCACATGATAGAGATTAACAAGATACTAAGTGCTTGGACTACTCCATGGCCCCAAGTTTTATGAGCTCCAAATCCACAGTGGTTTAAGATACCTACTCAGAAAAGAAATTCTAGTTGTGAACATAATTTTTCCTATTGAGCAGCTTGACTAAGATCGTTCCCATACAATTAACATAACCATAGTTGACGAGAATATATAAGTTTTTACATTTTTCACATGCCTCCTTTTGAATGCTCACCTAAGGAGTAGGGAATTTGTCAATTAGGCATCCAAGAGGCCACTTTACATTCTTCTATATTGAAGCATATTCTTGTTCAAACCTATACCTGAGATTAAAATGAAAAATATTATTAAACCCATAATATATAGCTAACTCATGAGTCTTCAAAACTTATGATATTTCACTTCAAAAACCCCTAACTGTAGCTCCCCAATGCATATCAAACATCTAATAATAACATTCAACCAATTTCAACCTTTACAATGTATGTTGATAATTATACAAGTTACAAAAATTCTTTACAAGTTAAATTTCAATACAACTTGGAAAACTTACAAAAGGCTTTCTTCAACAGTCCTCCATCTTGAAAAGCCACAATTTTTTGTATGCCTATAAGTGGGAAGTTGCAGTTAGGCTAGTTCTTTGAGTTGTTTTGCAAAATATTTAGGTAAGTTGATTGCCCTGCTTTCATTACGGGCTTATTGCGAGCGTGTAAATGGCCACTTCAATTTTTCGTACATAACCTTTTTTTGACTCTAATATTTTCTGTAGGTGTGGCCTTGGTGATATTGTTCCTATAAAATCTGCACACTTTTCATGTCAACATCGTTGACACAAAGGCACAGTTTCTCCAATAGATGAAAAATAACAATTAATACGAGAGTTGGCATTAGCAAGACTATATATGGACACAAATTCGTTTTTGAATCTAAATCAAAACAATCACATGAAAGTCAAAAATAAAAGACATATAACTTAAAAGTTTCTTTATGAGATGCAAATCAAAGAAAACAATTTATATCATAACTATACCTTATACAACTCTATGGATTAACAAAGTGATTATACATGCAGATAGACTGCTGAAATTCAAATTAAGAAGATTTAAAATGCTAAATTGAGGAAATGCTAACATCCAACATTAAATAAGCACTAAATCTTGGTAATCAGCATAAAAGTTGGGTTAAGTAAAATGTCTGAGAATGAGGGATTTCTTTATAGATAGTGATTAAACTAACCAAACATAGTTTTCTATAGGATCAGAAGCACAACAAAGGAGAACATAATACTTGGTAATCAACATGAATACTAGATTGAATATAATATTAGAGAAAAGGAAGTTTATTTACACATGTAGATTGAAATGAGAAAACATGTCAAAACTCTCAACCAAATGCAATTGGCATTGTAAATCCATATTCGTGCAACCTTTTCCAGTATCTTCCCAACCTATGCAAAAATGGGAGCTTTGGAACTATATTTTTTTGCCAGTGTAAATCCATACTCTCAAGTAAAAAGGAAAAGAGATAAAATGTGGAAAAATTTTATGGTGTTTTTTTGCTAGTTGACTATATTTTTAACCATTTTCAAAAAAATCATTTGCCAATAACAACATATAAAATTGAATATATTTGCCAGAAACTCACAAACTAGTAGTTCTTTCCACCAATGATATTCTACTTGAAAATAAATTAAAAAAGAAAATATGTAATCTTATGGTATGTACTATGTACTCATAATTACATTCAACCAAAAAAAACCATGACATATTAGGCAGATAGACCTAGATCTAACACCACATCTGGAAAAATGTGAATCTAAACAATGAGAATATTTATTCATTGAATTTCAATCCAAAATTACTTTCATAGTTCACAAAAACCCACTTCTCCAACCCTACCTTCTGCTGGACAAGATTCAATGATAAGCCTTTAAAATTTCTATAGTAAAAAAAGTAACCAAACATTTAAGATGTCCATGTCACCATATAGGTCAATGGCGAAGCAGGCAAATGGCCACCTGGACGTTGAAAAATTCTATCCTCTCTAGAAGTAGAGCTAGTAGAGCATAAACAATTGAGATCAATGGGACCAACATATAGAGTCTTGATAGTCCAAATCTTGGCGACTTACCTAAAGATTGTATTTTTCCATGAAATCTTTAAAACAAAACCAAGTTTTTAAGCCTTTATTAAAAAAAAGCTTGGAGGGAATCCAGAGGAGAAGAGAAAAGGAAAGCTATAATATGTCAACAATAAAGGCATGGCTAGATGCTTATCATTATGTACAACACAGGTAGATGGAAATCTGGTCTTCAAACCCTTTGTGCAATTTAGTCTTTTCCAATGTTTTGTCCATAGAAAGTAGTGAGTCTCATCCATCAAACTATTTCCATGCATTCATTATTTTGATAGATTGATATTATGCTTTTGTCTCTGTCAAGCATAAAATCCCATGTTTTGAAACTCAAACCCTCTGCATAACTATTGAAGCTCACCTTACATGGAATGCATATCCACAGTAAAATTTGTGCCAGGATATGTAGGCATATAGGTGAGGACAATTTCTAGTCAGTTAATAGAAGCAAATGAATAGGATTTGTCTATAGCATCTAAACATATTCACACAAGATGCATGTAAAAGGGGAACTGTAACCTAGATGCCAAATCTTATTACATCTCATGAACATCATACACCAAAATAAATTCATACCACATTCATTGTCACATTCAATCTATAAAACACTAAATTGCATTTGATATTTTGGTGGCCACAAAACCCTAACAGAAGCCCAAAGAAATCGAGAAAAAATGACTGTTAGGATATATAAGATAAATGTACCTCATCTTGCAAAGAATGTTGGACATCTCCTCACACTTCTTCTTAGCATGCTTGTGGGTACCAAGCTTCTTCTTGGCCACCTTCAGAGCCCTCTTATCCTTTCCCACCTTCAACAACTTTGTTATTCTCTTCTCGTATGGGGAAAAACCTGCTACTTCTGATATCAATTTTCTCAAAAAAAAATTCCTCTTGCTTCTCTTCTACAAACACATGCCATTCAATTCAAATCAGATTTAAGAAAACTCTGCAAGGGTATGAGAGATCTAAGGCCTTGTTGATTGCTTACCCCTTTATTGGAAAAGGGGCGAGGTGCTAGCTCCCACTTGGTTACGTCATTCCCTCTGTTAGTTCCCACGTAAGCTTTGTCAACTATTATGAGGGAGGAAAATCTGTAGAGCTTGTGTAACACCCCTCCGTTTTGGCTCTTTGATCGACATTGTTCTTCCCTATTATGATTGTGTCTGATTATGCTTTGACTTTGGACTATGTTGCTTTTGATTGCAAATTGTTATACAATGTGAAAGTTAGATGTTGATGTGATGTTTATGTATTCCGATGTTATCTTTATGACATGTTTTGGAGTAACTTAGAAGATATTTGATTAAATGATGTTTTATGCTACTGATCATAACTTTGATGTTAGATGCGTTAGTTAGTGATACTGTATTGGTGAAAGGGATGAATTGTATCACTCACTCGCGAGCACCCTACAACTCTGAGATTCCCTCTTCACGATGTGATTGATCATATTATATGTATATTGCACGTTCGACATGCTCTTTGTTGCAGGTTGACAGGTACATGACATCGACTCCACCTAGCTTCACAGGTCTGAGTGTGTCCATTTACCAACGGTAATCGATTGGGAGATAGTAGCTAGGTTTTTCGAGCCAAGTCATCACCCTAGTCATAGCGTGTTGTTGGGTTGTCATTGGGGTTAGTTGTCTTAATTTGGCCAATTTTCCCTTAAGTATTTACTTAATTTCGAGTTTAAAGTTTATTAAATGCTAGGTACAGTTTAAATGATGATTAAATGTGTTTAGTTGCAATGTTGAAATACGATTTATTTTATTGATTTATTTGATTTAATTAATAAAATAATTATTGGGTTATTGATTGATTTGATCAATTAATAAAATTAGATTTAGTTTAATGATTAATTAGATTAATGGTGATTTTAATTAAAATAGTTGTTTTGGCGTTATTTTATATTAGTTTCAAATTTAAATTGGAAATGGAAATTATAGTGGATATTAAGATTTAATTAAAATAAAAGAAGAAATCTTGGTTGAATAGTGAGAGTCAAATTAAAATAACTAAATATATGATAATGTGTTTTAATTCCATTTTTGAAATTGTTGAGAAAATCATTTATTTGCAACTTGGAAATGCTTTTGTTTTAATGAATTTGAAAATGCATAAGGTTGAATTAAAAATTTGAAATTGGCTTTTGAATTAAAAATTAGAAATATTTCCATGTTTTTAAATTATATTTTGTGAGTGGGAATTTTAGGGTTTTGACTAATTTGGGAAGAAAACCCTATTTTTGGATAAGGGAATATCATCTAAGTTAATCTTTTGGAATTGGGAGAAATGGGTTGGGCTATGGTTTTTAGCTTCGATTTGTGAGAGGATGGAGATTTTTGCTTGAGCTGGATCCAAGGAGGAATTGGAAAACACCATTGTGGAGGGTTGCAAATCTTGGAGAAAAATCAGGTTTCTCATGCTCTTGCCTTGTTCATTTTGAAAATAGACTAAATCTTTGTGATGTATGTTTGAAAATCCTTGTTGGCTATGAGAAAATCTTTGAAATCTTGCTTGGATTCAAATCAAACCCATGAAAATTATTTTTAAAACTAGCAACACAAAACTGAGAAGGATTCAAATAAAAAGATTTAATTTATTTGTCATTTGGGGAAAAACCCAGAAAATTCATCATGTCATTTGCTTTAAATCTTTCTCCTCAATCTTTTCTTCAAGAAAATTTGCCCAATTTGGGCTGTGAAATGATATATTTTTATGATGAACCATTTATATTTTTGCATATAAAATCAATGCAACTAGAAGTTTTGTATTCAAGAGGTTGTTGTGTAAAATTTTGTTTTGGTTTTTTTACGAGACCTGGGTTTTGATTTTTGTTTTATTTTCGTTTTTAAATGAAATTGTAAATATATATATATATATAATAAAATATTGTGGGGGTTGCCCACAGCCACCCCCCCACCCATGGGGGCGCTAGCTGTGCAGTGCTCCCCATGGCTGGGGAGAGGGCTGCAAGCAGCCACCAACAGGGTAGCAGCCCTGTGTGAGGCTGCGTAGCAGCCACATAGGGGCGCGTCCCCTATTGGGGCTACGTAGCAGCCAAAAGGGCCTTGGGCCTTTGGTTTATTTTTTTAATATAAAATTTGTTTATTAATTTTTTTTTTAATTTTATTAAATCTCATTTTATAATATACATTTATTATAATATATATGTAATGGGAATATATATTATATTTAATGTAATCTCGTTTTAGCATTAAGAAATAAAATAGAATTTTAAATTAGGGTTTTTAAATATAAATATTTAAGAGAATATTTATATATTAAAATATGTTCTATTTAAATATATTTGACTAAGGAGTTGATTTTGATCATCCAGTTGAAATAAACGGAGCTCTTTTAACTAATCGAATTTATTCAATTTGGTTTTAATCGGGAAGTCTCAGGATTTTAAATGATATTTTAGAGGCGTGTTTATAAATGATAATTTGAATATCTTAAAAATAGGAATTAATCAAAATTGATTATCGCTTTATTATGGAGGAAATGTAATTGACGTTTGACCAAAGGATTTATTTAAAATATTGATTTTGATTAATTTATTTATCCTATGATGAATATAGGTTAAGTAATTTGATTAAATGTTTATTTATTAAAATATCTTGATTTTGAATGTAATTGTAGAACTTAGAGATAATGAATGCTTTATTTAATCAGATAGTTTTAATCATTAAATTTTTTATTATGGAACATAGTGAGGAGCTTAGAGGTAATGCATGATTATTTTAATCAGATATTTTTATTTATCAAAAGCTTTATTTATTTATAATTTAGTTTTGATTATTACGGATAATGGTGACAAATGAAATTGAAGGGATATATTTAAATATAGATAACTGTAAGATGATTTTGATTCGAAATAGAAGCAAAAGTGGATTTTATATTCAAATGGATTATTTAGAACGTTGAATTTTTAATAGTCAATGATTTATTTTAAAAGGTAGAGTCTAGATAATCAAATGCTTTTATTTTAAAGATTGATTTTTGATAAGATATGAGATTGGGAAACGAAATATAAATTATTGATATAGATTATTAAATGTCAACAATGTGATTTAAGTATTTAATATGTAACAGGATATACATCGAGTATGAACTATTAAGTATATTTGTTGGAATGAATTTGTGTACAAGTAGAGATAAGATTTAGTTGATTTATTAATGCGAAATTGAAAGAATGACTGATTTATTTGATCTAATTGTTTTGTTAATCAAATGATTTTATTTGATCTAATGAATCACATGAGATTGAGTTGTTTGACTTATTGCTATAAAGAGTACTTTATTTAATCCAAATGTTTTATAAATCAAGTGGATTTATTTAAAATATATGGTTGTGAGACGAAGAGTTATTGTTTGGTTTAAATCTAATTCAATGATGTTATTTATTGAAATGTCTTGATTTTGGAATATGGTTGTACAATTTAGAGTAAACGATCTAATCTTTGAATATTTCTATGTCATGAAAAGATATGGGTTCAATTGATTGGATAAATGCAAGTCATGAATATTGTGTTTGATTGGATTTAGGAAATCTGAATAGTAGCTCACTTCATTGTCTGAAATGTTCTCAGTGGTTAATTGTTCATCTTTGATGTTGTGGAATTAGTGTGGATGTTTGGAAAGTCTTCCAGATAGGAGTTCATTTACTGGTATGGGTTGATGTACATTAGTCACTTTTGATGTGTTGAGGAAAATATGTATAGTTACACCATGTCGTTTCGCCCAGTTTTCACGTACGAGAATGATTTGTGCCTCCTTGGGAATAGCAGAAGGTTTTGTAATATGTGCCTTTGGATGGAGTGGTTTTTGGCATTTTGATTTCCTCCAGTGTTTGGAGAGGGTCTTGACCTTGTTTCCTCCAGTGTTTGGAGTGAGTCTCCTTAGTTTGTTACCTCCTTGAATGGAGAGGTTGTATTTATTTGGTTACCTATTGTGGTTATTACCATGTGTGTTGTCTTAGGAGAGTGACTCGCAATGGGGGTCGGCGTACAAAGTGGTGCTAGGGATAACCCTTTGCAAGTTGGTTAATTCAGTGATAACTAAATAAACTTTTAGAAGCTTATGTTGCATCAAATATTAAAGAAGATTAATTATGCCTTGCTCATGGACCCAAGGACTTGTATTAGACTTGGGATGAGATGTGAAGGCTTGGAATGGCAAGATCATCTATCTCATCTTCACGAGAGGTATTTGATTCTGCATGAGTGAGCATGGGTGCCAGGATTTCGGTAGAGGCCACCAGGATAACCCAAGGTGGGGGCCGGAGCCTAGGAAGATTCCCAGAGGATATCCCTTGACGAGCTATCCGATGACAGTCTTCCTAAGTCAACAGTTTGTACTTGATATTTGTGACACCCTTGATCTATCCTATGTCTAGAAGCAATGTAACCAATGTTGGTTTTGTGAGAGTCATATCTTGAGTTGTGCGTATGACCTTTCAATTTCATGTGATGTGGTACTTGTATTTATTTCGTATTAGTTTTGTGTAGCCTGTGCCTAGTGGTAGATGGTCTTGTGTAGGAATTCCTTGTTACTATCTCCTAGCACAAAGGGAGTGGAACCTTTTGGATTCCATGTGTTTGGGTGGCATGCTTCTTAAATCCGTTGGTTCTTCTTCTTGTTTGTGTGATCGTGATTTCCAATGGAGAGCTCGTGGGATGCAGTGTCTTCTCACACTTCATTCTTCAGTTGTTCTTGTAATTTTGTTACCCCTCATATGTTATCAAGGTGGAATTTGTATTATGTAATCATACTTGTTGGATTTATCTCATTCGGGGAATGAGTGTTGTAATTATGTTGTAAACTATGTTATTGGAATCAAGTGGTAATTCATATTCTTGGATGTAAACTATTATGAATAGAATGTATGTGAACTTTATTTGTTAAGTAATTATATGGTATGGTTTTAATTCTTGTTCTGTGTTTGGTCTAAGTAACATAGTCTCGCAACCTTAGGGGATTGGATGGAAATGGTTAAGTGAACTTGTATGTTACTTGTTCTAACTTTCATGTTAATTGTATTTATAAAAAAAAATAGTTCATTTGTTTAGTAAATTGCAACTTTCCCTAGGGTTGTGTGGCGGGGCGTTACAGCTTGTATTGCAAAGTAGATATTTTGTAAAACAATTCTCATCCATAGTAAAGTAAATGCTTCAACAAGGATATTTTATGCACCGACTCCCATCAAAAGTAAATGCAGGGTGGCGAACCAACTACCAGAGTAAATCTATGACAACACAGAGGGAAGAAAGACTAAAATAATGAATGAATGAGATTTGTTAGATCATAGTGCATTGTAATCTGGATCATTTGGCGTCAAAAGGGGTTGGGAAAACTCAGCGTGTCATTCCCTCACTGAGCTTTTCCAGCATGTTTTTACTGTGAATGGTGCAGATTAGCAGTTTTGGGATGAACTACGATGAAACGAATCTCAGTCATTCATCATTTTTCGCTATTTTCCCTAGCTTCTTTTTTCTCCTTTTTGTTGCTTTCCCTGTTGCTATTGCTTTCTGCTCCTCCAAAATATTACTAGCCACTTCTCCAATTTGGTGAGCTGTAGCCAGAGATGACATGTCTTTTCGAACACGCTAGAATGCAAATTAGTAATTGACGATTGAATGGAGAACAATCAAATCTAATACAACTGTAAAATTACAATGGATTAGAGTATGATATATGGCACTAGGGATCACATCATTAGATATTTTACACTTAGGAAAGATGATTCAGATGGGTTGGCTAGATTTGTTTGGTGAAATCAGTATGAAATCCCTATTTCCCTCACTTCTACACCCGTAAGATTAGAAATAACCAATGTATTATAGAATGGAAGAATGAGAGGGAGCATCTACTTTATTGCATATTTTTCACTGTCTCAGCATCATTGACAGAAAGACGCCATTTATGTAGAACCTTGAGGTAAGTTACTTGTCATGGTTTCATTAAGAGATTTTTTATATGTTTATGCACTCTAAAAACCCTAGGTTTATATGGTTTTCTAAATACTTTCTTTTAAATTTGTAAACCCTAGATTCATATAGTATTTGAAGTTGTGTAAAAATGGCAGAAGTTGCAAATGGGGGCTCACAACCCTCAAAATATTTTGGTACCAACTATGAAATAAGCATAGAAAGCTTCACTAAAAGATTGAAAATTTTGTACGGCCATTGGAAAGAGCATAAGCAGAGCTTCAGGGGCGCCTACTAGGAAATAACAGTTTCCACCCCTCTGTCATCTGAAGATTTGTGTTATTTGTGTCACATCTTGGCTGGGGTCATTGGTACACCCTCAGAGACTTGGAGATTGTAATGAATTGTTTTCAAGATGAGAATGTTATTGGGGAAGGAGGTTCTAGCATTGTCTATAGATGCACATTGCCAAACAAAAATAGTATAGCTCTGAAAAACCTCTTGAATGAAAAGTGAGTAATGGTGAATTTCAAGAACACAACATTATGGGTTTGAATGCTAGATGTTAATATTTGTTCTAAAATGGAATGCTATTGTCTTTCTTTTTATAGGGGTCAAGCTGAAAAGGAGTTTAAGGTGGAATTTGAAGCAATTGGATTGGTTGGGCACAAAAATATTGTTCATCTAAGGGTATTGTGTTGAGTGTGCACACAGGTATGCCAATGGTGGATCTAAAATGTGAAGCATTATGTATAGCCTCTGTAGATTAGATACATTTCATTTTAGAGGTTGAGTTTTCTAGATGTTTGGTATAATGAGCATTGCAGTATGCATACATTTAAGTTTACTAGGTGTTATATGAGTAATGTTATTTGATGAACACTCATAGGATACTTGTGTACAAGTTCATTGAAAATGGCAACTTGGAATAGTGGTATATACAATCATAATGGAGATGATTTTGAATCCAATATCAATCAAGAGAAATAATTTATTTCCCTTTTCATAAGAGAGTTATATAGAAGAAAGGAAAAATACAAGTGGAATCCACCTACAATAAAGGAAAGAATTTATGCCTTCAAACAAAATAAAGAAAAGAGCAAAGAATTTAAGGAATTCAGCTTAAAGAATGCAAAATGTAAAAAACTCAAAGCCAAGAGTAACAAAAAATCAAGACAAATGATTGTCAAAAGAAAAGAAAGCCACAACCTAAAACGCAAAGAGGTTGTAGCTCAAGTGATAGAGCATCCCATCATGTCAAATAGTGATGGGGAGACCCCAAATTTGAGTTGGAGCTAGTCCATATAAAATGAAATAAAAAACAAGACAAATGATTTGTAGAATAGTGAATAAGTAAAAATACATGCCTGACCTAAAAGAGTACGAGACAAGGAATTTACAACCTTAATCATGTCACTATCTTTCAAAGCAATGCAACCCTTGTCAAAAAGAGCATCTAGTTCATCTAAGGAAGAGGGTTTTCATCCTTCTGCAACATCTCATTTTACAGATGTTGAGCCATCATGGCCACCCATGTTTGTCACCAATCCCTCCACTAGGGAACTAACAAACCTCACACTATTTGTGCTCTCCAAACCATTTTGGATGCCAACCATAGGAAAACTTTATGTTGGGGTCTTCTCCAACTCTAACTGCTCGATTTGAATATATTTTCAGCTGTAGTTGAACCCTCAACCTTTAAGACCTCCATAAGGGCTATGGAAGAAACCATTATGGAATCAAGTGTTGTAGAGTACCCCTTAAGAAAGAAGTTTTTTTTTAAGATAAAATAGAATGTTATTGAATGGTAGGTGGATGGTAGAGGAAGAGAATATTTTGAGCTTACATGTTTTGTGAATGCACAGGAAAAATATTTATGTTAATACTAGTACTTAGAAAGCACATGCATTACATCAAAGCCCAAACAAAGCAAAGATGTTAATTGTTGGTGTGAATAATTGTAGGTGAGAAGGATGATAAGTGCAATTTAGTTCATGAGATCATAAAAGTAGGTTCCATTCAATAAGATGTTGACAACTTGGGAGAAAATTATACTAGATTTTAACGTGGGTGTGGGTGTTTCCAATTGGAATAGGTATACATATGGTATCAATATCATGATTAGCAGGAATCAAATGTGTGATAAGTTATACCAAAAGCCATCAATTCCTATTCTTCCAATCATAGAATATTTCTTTTGTTGTCCCCACATTTTATTGTAGTGTATTATATTGTTTTTTAAAAAAAAGGTAATAAGGTCTTGTAGTTAGCTATTTATTGTTATCTTACTATTGAAATTTGTAGATAATTTTTGTGAAGTGGAAGTAGAAATGGTTTACTCTATGCAAAGACTAATAATTAGAACTATCTATTTGCAAATTGAGTATCTTGAATTTGAGAGACATGGTATTGTTGGTACTAGAAGTATGTCTTGGGTATGTGCAAGATCATGATGGGCCAAAAAGTGGCGATATGATGGGTATGTTTAGGGTATGTGGCTGATGACATTCTTTTTACCCAAAATTGATGAAACAAAAAGGGTTTATAAAGGAGATTCTCATCTTTCCACCAATATAAATTATGATTTACTTTGAATTTAATAAATAATTTTTATTCATCTTCTATTTGAATTACGATTAAAGTCCTGATTGATAGGCTAATTGAAAAACATCTATAGCTTTCAAATGGTATCACATTTTTTAAATCTGAAACATGCATCACATTCTATGCTTCGCATACTATATGATTAAAAAAAAAAAATTGAGTTTCATGAAGTTTTGACCAAGTTAAGGTGGTCAGACATACGAGTTTTATATTTTTTAAAAGTTGTAATAAAAAATTCATAATTAATTATTTATATGGAAAAAAATTTCAAAAATATGCATCACATCGAGACATGTGTCATCTACTTATATCTAAAATTTTATAAAAAAATATTACCATTTTATTGTGGTTAGGATGGTTAGACAGACACCTACTTCTTTTTTCCCCTGAAATTTAAGTACTAGTGCATTGAAATTTCAAATTTCCACCAAATAGTAATTTTTTTTTTTAAAATAAACCTAGTAGTTTAGAAACTAAATTCAATTTTCTACAGATTCTATTCTTACATATTTTTGAAATAATATAGATAACTTATTCAAATTTTTATGTCAAGTTTCCTAACTCTAATTTTTCTGAATTTTTTGCCACTTAAGGACCTGTTTATTCCATGATGATCATGCACATGCCCTTTTCTCACTACTTTGATCTTCATATAAGACTTAAGAGTGAACAAGAGCACTGGTTTCATAACATTCAACAGAATGAATATCATAATCCTTTCAAATTCATCAAATATGCAACATACCATCATTTTATAAAATTCCCTTTATTTATATTAAATCAAAGTAATATGACTTGGGACCTATACCAAATAATCTATCAACAAAAAAGGCATGGCTAGATGCTTATCATTATGTACAACACAGGTAGATGGAAATTTGGTCTTCAAACCCTTTGTGCAATTTAGTCTTTTCCAATGTTATGTCCATAGAAAGCAGTAGGTCTCATTCGTCAAACTATTTCCATGCATTCATTATTTTGATAGGCTGATATTATGCTTATTTCTCTGTCAAGCATCAAATCCCCTGTTTTGAAACTCAAACCATCTGCATAACTATTTAAGCTCACCTTACATGGAATACATATCCACAATAAAATTTCTACCAGGATATGTAAGCATACAGGTGAGGAAAATTTCTAGTCAGTTAACAAAAGAAAATGAATAGGATCCATCTATAGCATATAAAAATATTCACACAAGATGCAAGCAAAAAGGGCAGCGTAACCTAGATGCCAAATCTTATTACATCTCATGAATATCATACACCAAAATAAATTCATACCACATTCACATTCACATTCAATCTATAAAACACTAAATTGCATTTGATATTTTGGTGGCCACAAAACCCTAACAAAAGCCCACAAAAATTGAGAAAAAATGACTATTAGGCTATATAAGATAAATGTACCTCATCTTGCAAAGAATGTTGGACCCTCACGCTTCTTCTGAGTGCGCTTTTGGGTACCAATATTCTTCTTGGCCACCTTCAGATCCCTCTTATCCTTCCCCACCTTCAACAACTCCATTATTCTCTTCTTGTATAGGGCAAAACTCGCTACTTCCATTATCAATTTTCTCAAAAAAAATTGTCCTCTTGCTTCTCTTCTACAAAAACAGGCCATTCAATTCAAGTCAGATTTAAGAAAAATTTGCAAGGGTATGAGAGATCTAAGGCCTTGTTGATTGCTTACCCTTTTATTGGCAGAGGGGTGAGGTGCCAACTCTCGCCTAGTTATGACATGCCCTTTGTTAGTTCCCACAAACAAGCTTTGTCAACTATTACGAGGGAGGAAAATCTGCAGAGCTTGTATTACAAAGTAGATATTTTGTAAAACAATTCTCATCCACAATAAAGTAAACACTTCAACAAGGATATTTTTTGTGCTAACTCCCATTGAAAGTAAATGCAGAGCAGTGAACCAACTACCAAAGTAAATGCATGACAACACAAAGGGTGGCAAGAGTAAAATGATGAATGACTGAGATTTGTTAGATCGTAGTGCATTATAATCTAGACTGTTTGGCATCAAAAGAGGTTTGGAAAACTCAGCATGGGGACACCTTCAGCATAATAAACATACTCATTTTATCAATGAATGGAGAAATTTGAAATGCATCAAGGGGATTAGAATTATCTTGTAGCCTGCTATGGCCCTTTACATAGGTCGTGACTCAGGAAAAATGTCACAAAAAATATACATTATTATTATTTGTAAATCAAAACAATATTAATCATTTTACATCATTGTAATGTTTGGAATGATAGGAATCACCCATCAGAAAGCTAAGGCCCAAAACGATGATAATCATTTGGCCAGCTAAGACAATATAAAATAATATTTATCAATGAGTACAAATACTCAAATGATGGCTTTGTTCTCCCATCTCCAAGTAGAACAATGAAAATCGCATAACATTGGGTATGAAAAAATATTTATATGAACAATGGCATCATTCATCAAAGGAAAGACGACATTAGTCACTCAATACAATTATACAAAACAATAGAGATAATTCTTCAACAACATCATAAATGAATAAAATAATCATTCATCGGTTTATCATTTAAAAGGAAAAGTTGTCACCATTTATGGTGGTCATGGGTAAAATCGATACCTTGTCCCAAAAATAGATCATCATCTCTATGTGGCTCTTTAGCCAAAACATGCAAAAGGCTTGGCACTGTTACAGAGATGACTCCACAATGGGGGTTTGATAAGCACATTGGATCCTCACAATAGATAAAAATACATGCCAAAGGAATAATTTACATCATTTATGACCGCTCACCAAGTGATAACAAGCAAAAATGACCCGGCGATGGTAAAAACAAGTTCAACTAGATTGAAATATTGCATGGACGACATGAAAACATCAAAAATAATAGTGGTTTTTTCCCACCTTAATGAAAAAAGAGGGCATTTGGGTTTGACTTAAAAGAATAAAAAGTTTGATAACCCTATTTTCCAAAGATAAGAAAGTAACAAATTGCACAGACCTTGATGAAATTGAATTCACGTCATTCGATCTCTATAGTATAGGTTTAAATGTAAAACATGCATACCATTTGTTTTCATAGAAGGAACATCATATAAACAAAATGTGAGTTTTGAATTACCTCCCTCCTACTATTTAAGTCGATGATTTTACCCTATTAAATGTCAAAAAATCTCCTTTCACTGAGATCATTTTTGCCTCGTCATCCTCTTTCCCCAAAATCTTCTCTACTTTTCTTTCCAAGATCTACATAACTTCTTCCAAAATCACCTCTAACCAAGATTTTTCTACATTTTCTATAATTGGAGGTGGTGGTATTAACTCTCCCACATCCTCCTCTCTTTTGGTCGCCCACTCCTCCATGCTTATTTAGCATAAAATCTATTTCCATGATGGGTGGAGGTTATGTTCATAGTGTTAAGAAGTGTTACCAATGTTTTTTCAAGGTGCTCAATTTTCACATATATGGATTTTAAATTGAAATAGAAGTAAACAATACTTTCCACACTAATACGAATATAAACATATTCATCGGCCACACAAGGATAATTATTCTTGATTTCAGCTCAATTGTTTTATTCAAGAATAGCTAATATGCACATAACAATCATATTTCCACACCATTGTTATTGTGGTTTTAGAATCAAATGAGAAAGGTAAAGAAATTTTTTGATAAATTTGTTTCCATAAGCTTACCAAATTAATTATTTACACATTTCAGACTGGCAAAAATGTTACATACCAAATTGCAAATACAATGCAAATGCTATGTTTTTTAGTGGTGTGTGCATGTTCTAGATTCCATCTAGCTTACTTTTCATCATCCAGATAAATATTCCCACCTCAACCATGTTCTCAGTGTTCAACCTATTCCTACATTCACACACTTGCACTTGCAGAGTTTCATCAGTAACCAACAACCAATTCTCGCAATGAAAAAGATTTCACTTCACATCATAACATTCATATTTTGTAATCAATCACATGAGTATAAATATATTTCAAATGATATTGAAATCTCAAATTTATCACAAATCAACTAAGAAATTTCATTTTCCATAAATATTCAAATAACTTAACATTTATTAAATTCAAGAAATTTTTTGAGACATTACATCCTTCCCCACTAGGAAGAGACATCATCCTGGTGTCTTTTCAGATAACACTGAATTAAATATATCTTTTTCAACATTCAATCATATTGTTATTTAAACCAAAGTATCATAACATTCAAATCCAAAAATTCTAGAGAAAAAGTATCTTGATGAATATTAAGAGTATATGTAGAAACCAAATGAGGAAAGGAATTTTCTATTTCCTCTGCATCTGCCCAAGTAGCATTGTCCTTGGAATATTGGTCCCGCTGAACCATATATTAGATAATGTCTCTATTTTTCAACTTGACGTTGCATCTATTCAAAATTCTAATGGGCTCCACCAGGACCACTCTCGAATCCTACACTTTTAAAGAATTATAATAAAGTATATGAGATGCATCTAGATGATATGGTTTAAGCAAAGAAACATGGAATACATTATGAAGTCAAGCTAGAGTAGGTGGTAGAGCAAGTCGGTATGAAATCAGATTAATGAATTCTAGCACATCGAATGGACCCAAATATATAAGGGACAACTTGGAATATTTTCCAAAGGAAATGGAGCTCTTATGTGGCTTAACTCTCAAAAATACCTTATCTCCCTCTCAGAACTACCTAAAGGTTCTATTCTTGTCAACATAGCTTTTTTGTTTTCCTACCACTTCCTTTAGTCTGTCCTTGATGAGTTTCATTTTCTCTTCCATCTCTTTGAGTATTTTAGGACCCACTATGATTCTATCTTCCAACCTATCCCAATTGATGGGTGTATGACACTTTCACCCGTAAAGATCCTCGAAAGGTGTCATACCTAAAGATGCATGGAAAATTTTATTATATGTGAATTCTACTAAATATATCTATAATCTTCCCATTTATAGTTTTCTTCCATACAATACATTCGGAGGAGATCCCCTACTACCTGGTCAACTCTCTCAATTTTACCATAAGTTTGAGGATGATATGTCGAACTAAACTTTAACTTACTTCCCAAGGTTGCATTTAAAGTTTTCCAAAATCCAGACTTCATTTGAGTATCTCTATCAGATATGATAGTCTCTAGCACTCCATGCAAATAAAATATCTCTTGGAAAAATTTCTTAACCAAGGTCAATAATCCATCCTTAAGGTTCCCTAGAATAAAATGTGCCACTTTTGTCAACTTATCAACTACTACCAAGATGACATCATGCCTATTCTTGCTCAATGGAAACCCTTGGATAAAGTCCATACTAATCAGCTACCCCTTGTACTCGATTATGTCATGGGGATAGAGAAGCCCTACTAGATGAACATGTTTAGCCTTGAATCATTGAAATTCCAAGCATCTAGCTACATAGTCGACTATATCCCTCCTAAGCTTAGGTTAGAAATACAAATATTTCAACTCTGCGATCATCTTGACAACTCTGGGGTGTCTTGAATATGGTACACTATGGATTTCCTCCCAGAAAAACTTCTTGAGTCCTCCAAAATCTATAATATACATTATCCTATGGTATCTTAGGATTCCATATAGTTCAATTTCATACCCATCGTATCGATGGTCTGAAGGGTTCTCTGTAGAGCTTTCTTTACCCTTTCATAGTGCTCATGCCTTAGCAAATGATACATCACTTGCTGCCTTAGATTCAACTGAGTTGAGGTCATCACTACCATTTTCTTTGACTAAGAGCATCAACTACTCTATTTTCTTTTCCTTTAATGCACTCAATTCCAAATTCGTACTTACTAAGGAAATCCAACCATCTTCCTTGGCATGCATTGAGATTTGGTTGGGTGAAGTTATATCTTAGTCCCAAATGATCTATTTTAAGCTCAAATGGATTCCCTAATAGGTAATGCCTCCACATCTGCAAAACATGCACTATTGTATACAATTCTATATCATGTGGTGCATTTTTTTTTCATTTTTTTTAATCTTCCTTGACTCATATGCCATCACTTTCCCATCTTGCAATAATACTGCTCCTACACCATCTCTCAAAGCATCTATGATCACTATAAATTGACCATTGGGATTAGATATATTCAACACTGGGGCTGTCATATGCTTCTCTTTCAAGAGTTGAAATTCTTTCTCACACTTTTCTATCCACTCAAACCTTTTTTCTTTCCTTTGAAGAGATGTGATTGGGGATGCAATATGAGAAAATCCCTAAACATAATTCTTGTAATATCCTGCTAGTCCCATAAAGCTTTGCACTTTTTTCACACTCTGAGGTGCTAGCCATTATACTATTGCCTTTATCTTTTTGAGATCTACAGAAACTCCTTTTGTCGATATGATGTGATCAAGGTAATGCACCTTGTCCTAATAAAATGAGAACTTGGATAGCTTTCTAAAAGCTTCTTGTCTCTTAGACATTGCAAGACTATCCTCAAATGATTATCATTCTCCTCAATGGACTTGGAATAAATCAAGATGTCATTAATAAAGATCAAGATAGAGTCATCTAGACAATCTCTGAATACACTATTCATGAGATTCATGAAACATGCTAGTGCATTGGTCAATCCAAAAGGTACCACTGTGAACTCGTAGTGTCCATACTAAATCTAGAAAGTAATCTTAGGGATGTCCTCTTTTATTCTAAACTGGTGATAACTAGATCTGAGATCTATTTTAGAGAACATTGTTGCTCCCTTCATTTGATCGAATAGTTTATCAATACTCGGAAGAGGATATCTATTCTTGATGGTCACCTTGTTCAACATCTAATAGTCAATACACAGATGCAAGGTTTCATCCTTATTCTTAACAAAGATAATCAACACACCCCAAGGATACATGCTAGGTTGAATAAGCCCCTTGCTCAACAATTCCTACAATTGGGCCTTCAATTCAAATAACTCAGTGGTAGTCATCCTTTATGGGGCTTTAGACTGAGGTTTGGCTCTTGACACTAGATCAATAGAGAAATAAAATTATCTCTTGGGAGGAAATTCTGTGAGTTCTTCATGGAATACATCTGGAAACTCCTTGAGAATGGGGTAATCATCCAAATAAGGCTTCATACTTTTAGGTTCACTCACGTGTACCACATAGGTAATACACCCCTTCCTTTGAACCCTCTTGAGCTACATAGATGAGATCTACCTAACCTTTAGTGGTCTTTGGATTCTAGGAATCTCAACCAAATTTCCATAGTCATCTATGTAGACACTAAAAAATGTCCTAAATAATATCATGCACTCGAATCAGGTATACTAACATCATTTCCTCTCAAACCCATCATATTTTCACTTAATTGATTAAATTAGCCTAGCTATTTAATTAATTACATCATTTGCATCTATTAACCTAATTCATTTAATTGGGTTAATTCCCCCTTTCATGCTAACATTTCATCTCATTAAATTAAATAAATCAAAGTATTTAATTTAATTCCCTAAGTCTTATTATTTAATAAAATAACCCTAAGTTATTTAATTAAATGTCATTTCACCTTTTTTCCCATTCATTAAATCATTTAATTTAATGAATATCACTTTATTCTTCTAATTCCCCTAATTGCATGATTAAACCTTTTTTAATTAACAATTATCTAATTAATCCAATTCTTCCCACTTGCAAAGGAATATTCCAAAAGAATATTCCTCCTTTGCACAATTTAATTTAGTTTTAATTAACTAAATAAAATTTTTCCTCACCCATGAATATTCCAAAGAATATTCTTTCTCCTCCAATCATTTAAGAAAGGGAATATTCTCACAAAAATTCAAATGCAAGATAACTTGTGACTTCTTGTGCAAGTTAATTTTTGACCTCTTGTACAGGTCAAAAGTGTGCTTGTTTGGAATGAATGAGAACCCTTGATTAAATGTCATCTTGCATTCTCACCCGTTGATGAGAATCCATGATCCATGCCTCCAATTTCTTCCATCCTTGACCGTTGATTAAATTTTTTGATCTTAGCCCTTCATTTTTCATTTTCTTTTCTATAAATAGGTCACCATTTGAAGACAAATGGATCCATCTTTCAAAAGAAAAATTATGTTGTTGAATTCACTCAAATTCACACTCATATTTAGCACTCTTTTTAGTATCATTTTAGCTTAATCACTTGCATCAATTAGGTTAGATTCCATTGATGGATTCCATGGTAACTTAGATGCATACATTTAGCATGTTAATTAATTAGGGTTTTAATCTTTTTAGCTTAAAATTAATTTAGATTAGCTTTGAATACATCTACATCATTTAGCTTAGCATAAATCATGGTTAAATAACTTGTGTTAGATTCATTTAGCTTTAAACCATGTTCTCATACACATCTTGCATCAGTTTCTTTGATTATTTTCAATAGAATCGATTGGAACAAGCTCAATACCCACATAATTGGGAAAGGGACATCATTTCACATCAACATGACACCAATCCCCCAATAGAATAAGTTTTAATGGACTAAAGTAGGGGTTTCTAAAAGCTTTCATAGTTTAACTTGATTAGTTTAATGGCTTCCATTTTAATTTACATTAAATGATTTTATTGGGACTAAGGTTTAGTGGCTAAATTGCACTTTGTATCCTCATGGATCAAGTGTGGTTAACCTATGCTAATTTGTAGGTCACAATCTAGACAATTCACCATTATATCCTCATAGTTTACAATGGACTTGTACTTTGTAAAATAGTTAATCCACAAAATTACATCATAGGATCCTAATGGTACTACATAAAGGTCAACTTGAGTTGAGAAAATGGGAATTTCTAACTTGCTAAAATAGAGACAGGAATCCACCCTCTACTCTACTCGATTTCCATACTAGACCATCCAAGATATGGCCACATGTCCAAGTCTAATGGATAGCTTAGAAATAATTCTCAGGTCAACAAAATATTCAGTAGCTCTAGTATCAATCAAAATAGAAACATGTTTACCATATAGCTTACATGATAGCTGGATTGGCAAGGCTTGATATTCAACTTGCCTATCATCCACCGCCACATGGATTTGATGTTGATTTCCTTCCTTTCATTCCTTTGAATGATGTGGGAAACTTGAGGCATAATGATCACCTCCACAGGTGTAGCAACCATCACGGGGCCCTTTCCGACATCCTGACTTGTCTTTCTTGGAGCTCTTTCATTTATTATCATAGTTTCCTTTGTTGTTGTTGGAATTCTCATTATTTCCGCTAGTGCTACCCTTTGATTTCTCCTATGAGTCACTTTCCTTGTTCATATTTTTGATCTAGCATGACTTGTCTCCTTTTGAAACTTCTTGTTTCTAAACTGAGACTAAGAATCTAAATTCTTTTAGAAATTGGACAACTATTGTAACTTCTATTCTTTCTTGGTGGCCTTCTCAAATACCCCTCCATGGTAAGTGGGTTATGTAAGTCTACCTCAACTCCAATCTAAGGTCTTAAGCCAAGCATAAACTTCCAGATTCGAAAGCGCTCATCAGTCTAGTACTAAGTCACATACTTCAACACATGAGTGAACTTTTCCCAATACTAGGTTAGTGACATGCTCCCTTGAGCTAAGTTCTAGAGCTTCATCATCTTCTTATCAAAAAAGTGTTGAGGAGGCCACCTATTTTGAAATAGCTAGAGAAATTATTCCTAGGTGGTCTCTCTAAGTTATTTTTTCTATTTTTCCATCTCGTTGTCCCACCAACTAGATACCTCTCCTGAGAGCTGGTATGCTACCCATATAGCATTAGTTTCATTTGAAATTTTTTAAAGCCCAATGTACTCCATTTCAATGATTCATGCCTCCAATCCATCTCCAATAGTTTTTCCATCAAACTTTGATGGAGCCACCCTTTTGAAGTCCTTGTAGAGCTCTCCTTCTATTCTAGCTTGGTTATTGACATCAAGATCTCTATTCCCTTGTGGTTGCTCTTCATTCCTATGATTTTGACAATCTCGCATACCTCAAAATTCCCCTTCCAAATGGTCCATTCTATTTTCTTGTTAGTTTATGAGGATGAGGATTCGATCTAGCCTTTCATTCTGACCTTTTTATATCACCACTTAAACCTCCATTCCTGGTGTTCACAATGATGGTTCATCAATGACCTACGTCACAACCCACATTTAGCGTAACTGACACAAGTTTTCAATATTTAATTATTTAAACACATAATTCTAATTGTTATGACATGCAATTTTAAAAAGATTATCATGTTCATTCAAATCAAAGATAAGTCATTCAAGCTCACAAATTTGAACACAAAACTTTATTTATAATAATATCATATTACAAATCCCGATTTACAAAATTTTCTCCATACTAGGTGGGCTATTCATTATCAGATGATGAAATGCGTATGTTTCCTCATCAGATGTCCATTACAACCTCCTTGAATGAGGTAGAATGTGCACATAGGCACTCCTTTTCCTCTTTAGTTAGAATAGGTGCATTTGATCCACACACCAAAGGCCAATCTTGAATTGTGGAAGGTGTCTTAGTTTTTATAGTATGCTTAGACTATTTGATTTTCTTGCCCCTCTCTAACTTGAGTTGAGCGAGGGTGTGTGTCGAAGTGTCATCATCAGGAATCTTAGGGTGGACTTAAAGTGTTGGGTTCTCTTCAACAAATTTATTTTTAGTAGTCATAATTTCCTTTCCCTTCTTTTTCCTTTACTTTGACCTTCCCATACCTGCATTCAATTTAGGTTCATTAAACTCAAAATTTAATTAAGGGTCGACTACCTCTAATTTTTTACCACTGTGGTCTCATAGGCCTAGAGATGAACCCTAAGCTTTGATACCAAATGTAATGTGTCATACATAAATAACACTCAAAAATCAAATATGACATTAGGAATAATAATTAAAGATAGTCAATTATCTATTTTCCATCATAGCACAATATATCTAAAACAAATAATATTTTTTATTCATTTCCAAATGTCAATTTACAAGTTACATAGTTTGACATAGGCCATCTTGCTACTTATTCAACTCAAGTTACATCATAAGTACAAAGTAAAATAATAAAAAATGGAATTCCATGTGATTCCTATTCAATGCTTCCCACATCTAGTGGATGGGAACATTCTTTAGGTGCTTTTCCACCCAACCACAAAGCTATGCTTCCTCAAAATTCTTCCTAACTTGAAGAATACTAGACCTTGCATGGAATACTTAACAAGAGATATAGTATGCAAGGTGGAATCTGGTGCATGTCTTGTTGAAAGAATGAAGAAGCTGTGTATTTTCATTGATGTCAACACTACATAGCGACTATCAAAATGATATGGAGAATATTCTGCATAGAGGACTTGATTCACAGTTAAGCACTTCTATTATGTATCTACACTAGCAGTTCCCTCCAGTAAATTGGTATGCATTACATCACACATACAAATCTTCTTTGTGATTCCAATATGTTGTTTATGGATGATAGTAGCATCTGTATTCCAAATTTCATTTGATTTGGACAAATGGTTCAAAAGTTACAAGTGATAGAAGTTCAACATATAAGGTTTTTTCATTTTTTTGTGTAATGAGTATGACCTATTTGGTACACGATCCTCTGTGAATTTTTGTTAGGACTTGTGGTTTTGGGAGAATTTTTACAAGTGTTTGTGCATTGAGATTTCTAGTTGGCATCATATTTTGAGATCCACGTGTCCTATGATTGGTGATTAGTTGAAGTATTTTGTTTTTAGCTCCTATGCTTGGCTGACCTAAAATACGTAAAGGGTTGTGGAGTTTAATGATGTGATGTGAATATAAGAGGGAGCTATTATAGGTCCATGTTGATCTATATTACATGTGTTGTTGTGAAAAGGAAATTTAATTTGAATTGGGTGCCAACAAGGAACGTATTGCATTACTTTGGGTGACATCTAATTAGGTCGACCTAATTAATGTTTGAAATGGAGTTAATATATATACAAGATCATTTTGAGTTTGTGATTCAATGATGATTTTAAAAAGGGGATATGATCCAAATACAAGTAGAAAATTGAAATTTTTTATAGGGTTGAGAAAAGGTTGTGCAAATGTAATATTGAGTAGAAATTTGTATTTTGTATTAGGCGAAGTATTTTGAGTTAGGATTTTAAGCTTCAAAGGAACTAAACTAAGCATATATTAGATGCACTTTGTATCAATTCAAATCTTGGTTGTGTTGCCACTTTCTATATATTTCTTTTCTCTCTAAATAGTGAGTTCACTTGTATAGTGAGCCCACTTGGTAGTGAGCATTTCTATAATATCTTATAACCAATTATAACATATTGTGAGGTAATCCTCACCATGGTTTTTTCCACTCTGGGTTTTCCACGTAAAAGTTTTGGTGTTCATGTGTTGTATGTGTTATGGGTTGTTTATTCTTTCATTTATGTTAATTGCTAAGTATGATGTGATAATTGGATGGTTTGTAATCAAATGGTTTTGTAGAATGCTAATTCACCCCCCTTTTCAATATTTTGGGTGTTCAACAATTCATATCAGAGTTTGGTTCCCTTGAAGGAGCTTGACCACATTGGGAAGATCTTGGAGTTTGAACACATGGCTGATATTCCTACCAATGGATACTTTGAAAAAGATTGCATACTTGACAAGGATGGAGAACACAAAATTTATCTTGAAGATCTTGACAAATTTGAAGGTGAAAACAAAGATCTGAAGGAAAATCTCAAAGAATCTAATGAGAGCATCAAGAAATTAAGAGAGCAAATAAAAAGGTTTGGAGAAAGACATAGTGAGGTAAATGAACAATTAAAACAAGTGAATGAGAATATCACTAGACTAAAAGTGCAACTAGAAGAAAAGAAAAGAATTGAGGAATGTTTGAATGCAATAGTGAGGAACAAATCTGATGAATGCACATGGCTTGAACAAGAAGTGGTAAATTTGATATCAAATTTAGAGAAAGAAAGAATTCATGAAGATAAGTTGAAGAAAAGTTCTATAATGCTTGATGAGGTAATTGCAAGTCAGAAAGTATCTAAAGACAAAGTTGTTCCGGGACTTAAGAAAGGAGAAAGTTCAAAACAAGATGCAAAGAAGATTAGTGAACTAGAGAATACTGAAGATAAGAAGACTAATGGCAAGTTCTAGAATTAAAGAAACCATGGAAGAAGATGTCCTATCAAACAACCAAATGCTCAAAGGTACTAATATTTCAATGGTATTTATTATTTCTACAATAAGTTTGGACATAAATCAATAGAATGTAGAAGTAAAAATTAGAATGTTTCATCCTTTACTAGTCAATGATTTATGTGCAATAAGTTTGGAAATAGAGCAAGTGAATACAAAAGTCAAATGAGGAACATATATAACCATGGTAGAATGTTTCAATATTTCAATGGATATTGTTATACATGTTATGGATTTGGACACAAGACTAACCAATGCATACCCAAAATGAATGAAAAGAATAAATCTCATAGGAATGTTGTATGTCACAATTACAATAAACTTGGACATATTGCTAGATGTTGTAGAAACATAAGAAAAATCCCATAAAGAGAAATGATCTGATCACAAAGATTGATCCAACATAAGTAATGAAGGAAATTGGAAAAGATCTAGAGAAAGAAAGAAGAGCCTAGGAATAAGGAAGAATCAAAAACTACAAACAAATTTGTACCACCCTCCAGTGCATATAATTCTCTCAAAAATTGAACCTAGGCATTGGCTTAGGGGGAGCAATAAGAGAAAATTGAAATATCCCCTTACCCATATAAGGTTCCATGGCTCAGCATGAAGACCTAAGTTGGAGATTTATAATTTGGATCTTGTGAAGGAAAATCCAGAAGAAAATATGTATTTGCAGAATAATTAAGGATTTGTTGTACAATAGTGAAGAGTTTTGATCACCTTTATTAATTGGTGCATTGAATGTGAATTAGAGTGAATCAAAGGACTATAAGTTTCTAAACTTGGTCTAATTTACCCACTTTTATTCATTTAGAGTGAATTCAAGAGTTTGAGAAGTAGAGCATTCAAACCCTAGTTCCAGTTAAGTGAAGAAAAGATATTTACCATTGTCTAGTACTAAATTTTATTTTATTTTCAAAACATTTGAATTCAATAGAGATGGATACACCTATAATTGTGAATGTGAGTGAGAAGCCTTAGCAAAATTTCAAGAAATACCCCATGAAGATATTTGAGAATGCCCCAGTCAGAGCATTTTTGAGCATTCCATATAGGGTTTTTCCTACATAAGACACTAGGGCTTATATCCATGAGAGAATGGAAGAATATAACCATGGAAATTCATTGACCTATGGACAAATGAGTTAACTAGAAGTGATTATCAATCAAGCCTAAATATAAAAACCTAATGGCAAAGAAATTGGATGTCTGGTAGTTATTTCCAAATATCACTTATGAAGATGGAGCTAAGTATGTGAGAATGGCATTGAGTAGAGTACATGACTACTACTTATTTTTTGAAAAGGTCGACATGTTAAAAAAGGAAGTTATAAGGGAGGTGATAGAAATTTGTGCCATTGGACCTATGCAAGTATTGAAATCTATAAAGAATAAAGATGTGATGGATTAACTAGAGCCACATTTGATCATAGGGCTCTCATGGTGGACATTATTTAGAACCCTATAGTAAGGTATGTGGCAATGGTCATATGATACAAAATTTACTATACCAATAGGGAGAATTTTGTGTCAGCTATAGCAATCCATGTTGCTTATGAAATGGTGGAAATGGGTAAGGACTATGATGTGTGAGTTGCTTTGGTAACAACTGTTTGATAACTTGAAGCAAACCAAAGATAAGAAATATTTGTTCAAGTTTGGTTCCCTAGTAGTTTGTCTGATATTTAACCTTTTGAGGGAGCTTCTAGGAAGAAGTAATGTAATATGGGATCGAATTAGACTAGTATCACATAATATTTTAGAACACTTACATAGCCTTGGTGATATGAAAGTTCAAGAAGAAGCACTTAATGCATTCTTTGGAGTATTCTAGAAGGGAATGAATGAAAGGGAGAGAATCCCTAGGTCCTTAGTAGAAAAAAATTGAAATGATATCACATTTTTAGTATCCACTAACATTTTTCATTGCTAAAGTTGTTGTTCCCAGAACTTTCTAGATTCCACCTATGTATAGGTGTTCATAAATGTATCTAAAAATACAAAACAACTTAGAAATGCAAGAGAAAAAAAACACAAGACCACCTCATGATTAGGCTACAATGAACACAAATAAAAGAAAGATAAAGAAAAATAAGTGATATACCTTCTATTTACATTGTCCCTGGTTGGCCCTTGATATGATTTGTGACGTTGCTCCTTGGATGGAAAATGAGATGAAAATGCAAGATGCAAGATGAGCTTGAAAGTATGATAATGGTGGATTCAAGTGCTATGATGAAGACAAATTGGCTAAGTAAGGCTTCAAATGGAAAAATGGAAAGATTTTGGTATCAAATGCATAAGGTTTCTAAATGAGAGAAAGAGGGGGCATTCATAGAATAATTTCAATTCTCTAGAGAATTCAACGGTTAAGATTAAGCCAACAAGGACAAGATGAACGACTATGGTGAGCTGAGGACTCACAAGCCCTAACATTTTGACATGTAGAATATGAAGTGGCTTAGGAAGTGATGATGTGTAAGTGAGGTGGAATAAGGAAATGTGATGTGGAGGAAGGACAATTACCTTGACATGTGATTTGATGTGACCTCTCAATGATCACATGGGGAAGAGGAGAATCTTGGGTGAATAAAAGTGAATTTAAAATTCACATGATTGATGAATCTTGTGGATAAGACAAGGTTCCAAAAAGAGAGGTGGAAAGTACCTTGGATAAAACAAGGTTCTTAAAAAGGTAAGTACTTACCCACATGTGACTTGATGTGACAAGTCAAAGATTCTAGAAGACTTGCATGGGGAAGAGAAGATTCCTTGGAGGAATAAAAAATTCACATGGGGAAGAGAGAAGTCTTGGATGAATAAAAAGGAATAAAAAATTCGTTGGGGGATGGGGAGAGTTGACCAAGGTACTGATTAGGCTTAACTGATTAGTAATTAGAGGCCAACTTGCAAAAGTTGGAGGATGTGACACATCCTAATCAAGGATTAGGCATGTGCACATCCCTAATGATGAGATTAGGAGGTTGATTACGATTAAGAAAAAGTGATGTGACATGTGAGGAATAAAAGTCATATTTATTTAATTCATTTGATGAAAGGGGGATTAAAGAGGGTAAGGTATTTAATTTTCAACTAAATACCTTAGGGATTTAGAGGAATTGAGGGTATTAATTAGATAATATCAATATTATCTAATTAACGCGAATAAGGGGATGTTTAGACGAAGAGGGATAAATTTGGACCAATGAAATTGTCCAAATTTAGGTGTCTACACCAATTGGTTATGAGATGAATAAAGTTGAGGTTGATGGTCTTGTTAAAATATTACTGAATATTCCTAAGGACCTTTCATGAGAAAGACATGGAACATATGAGTAAAAAGTCTTGGAAGTGCACATGGAACTATCTAAACATGTAAGAAAGAAGATAGTGACAAAAGTTGTGAATGAATATTTCAAAGGACATGGACTTACAAATGAAGAAATATAGATATTAAGAACCAAATTTGCAACATTAGAGAGTATAGTTGGTGATTCCTCCAAACCCAAAAAGATGTGGTAGGACTAATTCCACTATTTCCTTGGGTACTCAACAACCTTCAAGATCAGTTTCTACTCCACAAGGAACTAAGAAAACATAGACCAGTGCTCAGGTGGTAGAAGAATCTCAATTGAATAAAATGAAAGCTACTCTAGTAGCCTCCACATTTGTCACTAAGCTAAAAAGATGAAAGAAATAGAAATGTTAAAGAGAGAAGGATATGAGTGTTCTCTTTGAAGAAGAAGAAGATGAGGATGAAGAGTCTAATCCAAAGAAATGAAAAATATATATAGTTGACACATCTGAAGAAGAAGAAATTGAGAAGGAAAATAAAGCCTTCAGGATACATATACATAAGGTGAAGGAAAAGAAAGGAAAGAAGCCTAAATACGATAATCCAGAGAAGGAGAAGACTACTCTAGAGAAACCTTCAAGCCCAATAAGTTTGGATGCACTATTTGATGGTATTTTGTATAACAAAATGTTGAAGGAAACTACTCTCATGTATCAAAATGAAAATGAGGAGAAAAAAGTCACCATAATTAAAGTAATCGTCAAATATATTGTCACTGTTGAAGCACATATGGAGTATATCATGAAAAGGTTCTAGAATATGTATGGAAACTCTTATTGGAAAAGAGAGAATAATCCACAGTGCTAGAAGAAAAGATCAGATTAGATGCTATGGATAAGATTGGTTTCACCTTTTCTAAAGTTGATAAGGCCATGGTAGCTTGAGTTTGTAGGAAAGAATTCTTCTAAGAAAAGTATAGCACTTCTCATGGGAAAAGATCATAATCAAATTGAGAGAATACAAAAGGAGACTGAAGAAAAATTTACTAAAATTGCACAAAAGTATGAGATGAATCATGTTGGTTCCTCTAGCAAGGGACAAGTTTCAAAAAATGAGAGTATTGATGTTACTAATACATAAGAAATTCTAGATAATATCCCTCCAGACATAGAAGAACCTATGCAAGGAAATGATGAAAACATGCATGGTGTAGAAAGAGAAACTATGATCAGAGAAGAAATTGCAAAGAATGACACTCCCACTCCTTTGGTAAACACAGTTCAAGACAATCCTAAGATATTTGTTTCTCCAATAGATATAGAACTTGGCACAAATGAAGGTGACAAGCATGAAGCATAAAATGAGAAAAGGAAGACAAATGAGGAAGAAAAAGGTAGAAATGATGATGAGAAGGAAGGAGAAGATGACAAAAATGAAGAAGGTGAGCAAGGTGAAAAAGGAAAAGATAAAGGAGATGAGGAGAAAATGGTAGACAAAGACAGATAAAAACAAGTCCTTCTGTGAAGAAGAGTAAAAGGCAGATGAAGAAGAAGATACCAACACTGGAAAGAATGAAGAAGAAAAGAAATATGAGGCTTTACCCAAGCCATCTGACAAATCCTCCTCTGGAAATCATCTAGAGAGTTTACTACCTAAAGAGGAATGGTTCCAACCACTAGTCTCTTCACAATTATTGCAATTTACTACTATTGATTTAAGTAAGGTTCCTCCTATTAGATCTAAAAAACGTAAGTCTTGAACCTCAAGAGGGTCCCAATCTCTTAGTACATTTTTGGCTAACAAATGGGGAAAATATGATTGATAACCACCTACTCTTTAGGATCTTCTAAACCTAGGCGAGTGTACCTAAATGATAAGGAAGATTTTAAGGTTTAAATATGGTCTCTAATTTGGGAAATCTACTCACTATGGTACATGGGCGTGAAGTAGATGTAAAAATTACTAACAAGTTCCTACTATAGATATCTTTGAGAATAAAGTGTACGAGTAGAGTTTGTGTGATGCCTACTTAGAAAAGAGAAATAATATTAATAAAGATTATTAGCATGGTAATTTACTCACTTCAAATAACAAGAAAATTCAGGATAATTTCCAAAAGATATGATCCCTCTGTAGGGCTCTAGTTTCTGTCACTATAATTATAAAGAAAAAAATTAATTATTGACATACATATATGTATATAGACAAGTTCGATTGACAAATCTAAATGTGGCAATATTCAACCTCATCTGATTACATGAGCATCCAATGGACAAATTTCTATGAATGTATAACTCATTTTATTGTTTCAACAGGAAAAGATATAGTACAGTTAAATCTCCAGCCACAAAAGGAATTTTGGTCTCTTTTATAATGCAACTGAGGTTACAAAGATCTGATTTGTATCTTGATGCAATGATTTTAATTTTGAATCTCAATATCTCTATATAAAAAAAATAAACTGGAAAATTTCCACCTTGGGCGCTTCTGTGACCGGTGGTATCTCCACAGTCACTCCTTATCTTGACATCAATCTATATTACTTGGAAAATAGAGGAACATTTTCTTGTTGATTATCAACCTTCTTTATCTATTCTCTATTTGCTACCACTGTGCACAAAACAAGTGATAAAATGAGTGAAACGTTTCTCATCTATAATAATGGGGTTCTTAGTAAGACTTCATATGCTAAGAGCTTTGCAAGTCACCAGGTTGTGGAGACTACCACAGTCGATGCCACAACAAAAATCACCTTACACCATTGGTGATTCAAATTTCTCCTAAGCACATTATAACTTTACATCATGGGATTTGTGTCTTTAGCTACTTAGTGTGTGTTTTTTTTAACTTCATAAAAAAAACAGTATCAAGATTGTCTAGTTTCCACAATATCAAGTAGAACCCTAGGATTTGTATAAAGATAACTTCCAATTGATGCTCTATACAATATAGCTAAGAGATTGAAAATACATCTCTACAGATTTTGCAAGCTTTGGGCAATAAACTATTCATCTATAGAAAATTGTTTGCTACCAAGGCCACTGTTGTTGACCAATCAAGGAGGAACTACATATACAATATAAACTATAGTTACATTTCACTACCACTCTTCATTTAAAAATCTACCTAAATCCACAAGAAAAAGGTATTCTATTGCATAGAGAGAATGAGAGGTAATTACTTGGTTGCGAGATTTGTAATTTCTTTGTAGCTCAATTTTTTTTCCCCAATTCGATTGAAGAGATTCCTCAATGTCTTAGTTTCTCCACTGTTACCTATAGCCAACCATGGCAAAGGGCATCAATGCTGCATGCATTCCAAACCATCAGTAAAACAATACTAACGAACAAAGATTAGTAAATATCTATATATATATATATTTGTTTTCTATCAACATTAATTTCTTTTCTTGTTGCTCTCCACCTGGCCACCTTCGAGCTTAGCACTAGCTCACTTAGAGCTGCATCTCCTTCAAAAGCTCACACAAAGCACTAAAATATTGGAACCATAATCAATCTTGAATTTCATTATTAATTTAAAATTTTCACTATTGAACTGAAATTAATTAATCTTGAATTTCATTGTCAATCTAAAAATTTCATAATTTGAGCTAAAATAAAAATTTCAACATGAACCATCTTTCTTACCTCTTTTCTTCCAATTTAATTCTTCTTCTTTCCGTTATTCCTTTCTGCTTCTCTTATTAGTTCTCCATCCTCTTTCCCCAAAAACTGTTTTCTCCTGTTTCTTGAAAATAATCCCAAGAAAACCCAAAGAAATAGGAACTGCATAATTCCCTTCATTCTAACATCTAAGAGAAATTATTCACTTATTATTCTATTTAGTAATCTATTTTATAATTAAAACAACCTTTTTACAGTATTTTTCAAATCACCAAAACCTCATATTTATTAACATTTCATAATCTAAAACAAACATAATATTAAATGTTCAACATTTGTCTTTAGTCTTATCACTTTGCCAATTAATGATCCCAATAAAAAAAAATTTCTATGCCCCTACATTACTCCCCCTCTAAGCTCTCAACTTCCTCTTGGAAGCTAACTAAAAGGATCAGGAAATAAAGATTTCATTATGATAGCATCTTCCCAAGTAGTAGATGATGAATCATAGAGGTCCCATCGGACCTTGACATAATCCAACTTTCATCCCTGTAGGCTCCAGTGTTAACTTCCCATACTGCACCATCTATAAAGCATCCCACTACAAGGCATGAGAAGAATTTGGTACATATTTATTAAGCAAAGATACATGAAAAAAATTATGGATACACGATAAGCTGGGCGATAGTGCTAAGCAATATGCAACTAGGCCCATCCTTTCTAGAATTTCAAAAGGACCAACATATCTAGGTGCCAACTTAGAGCCTTTCCCATAAAAAATAGAGCTCTTAAAAGGTCTCACTCGCAAAAAAAAATTCTCCCCAACTTGGAATTCATGATCTACTCTCCTATTATCTAAGTACTACTTTTGCTGATCCTGAGCTATCTGCAACTGCTCGCGAATATGAACAACCTGATGCTCTAAATCCCTAAGAAGTTTAGGTCTAATAGCAACTCAATCCTCTAGTCAATCCTAACTAAAGGAGTTCTATAGGGTCTACCATAGAGGGCCTCATAAGGTGCCATATCAAGAGAACTGTGATGACTATTATTGTAAGAAAACTCTACTAAATGCAAATAATCTTCCCAGTGGGACTATTGATCCATTACATACATTTGGAGTATATCCTCCAAAACCTGATTTACTCTTTTAGTTTTTCCATCAGTTTCTGGATGATAGGCAGTACTGAAGTTGAGTTGAGTTCCCAAAGCTTGTTGAAGTGCAGTCCAAAAGGCTGAAGTGAAAACAAGATCCCTATCAGAGATGATTTTCCTAGGCACACCATGAAGTTGAACTATGTCATGAACACTTTGGCCACTGAAGCAACATTATAGGAAGAACTCATTAGAGAAAAAATGTGCTACTTTCATTAATTTATCCACAGTTGCCATAATGGAATCATGCCGACGAGCAATGATTGGTAACCCTACAATAAAGTCCATTGAAATTATATCCCATTTCCACTCTGGAATCGAATGTGGTACAATAGACCTGTTGGGTGTTGATGCTTTGCTTTTACTCTTTGACACTCCAAATAGCGAGCAACAAAATCTGCAATATCTTTCCACATTATTGTCCAAAAGTATAGTTTTTGAAGATTTGTATGCATTTTCTTGATGCCAGGATGAGCGACATCAGGTACTTGATGAGCCTCAATCATTATCAAACCTATAAGGTCTCCAAACAAAGGAATATATATACATCCATGATGTTGGAGTAACCCATTAGCATCCATAGAATAACCTTCAAACGTACCTTTCAGAGGACTCTAGAACTGAAGAATCTCATGGTACAAAGCATCCTGAGGTAATAGCCCTAAAATATGCTCTCTAAGATCTATCTTAATGGTTAGGGCTAACAATTCATTATGTCACATACTAAGAGCATCAGCTACAACATTCTCTTTCCCTTTATTGTATTGGATCTCAAAGTCGCATTCACACAAAAATTCCATCCATCTACATTGTCTAGCATTCAAATTAGGCTGAGAAAAGATATACTGTAGACTCTAATGGTCCGAATGCAACTCAAATCTATGACCAAGTAGGAAATGTTTCCATTTGGTCAAAGCATGAACCACTACCGCCAACCCAAATCATGCATTGGATAATTAAGTTCATAATTCCACAATTTGTGATACTCAAAGGTTATGGCTCATTCCTCCTACATGAGAAAAACTCCAATACCTTCAATATATGTTTCTGTGCAAACTACAAAGTCACTAGTAGGGTTTGGAATAGCCAAGAAAGATGCGCTAGTAAGATTTTCCTTCAAAATTTGGAACAATTTTTCAAACTGTTCAGACCAAACAAATTTCTTGCCTTGGCATTGGAGAGATGTGATTGGGTGAGCAATCTTGGAAAACCCTTCTACAAACTATTTGTAATAACCGGCTAGACCTATAAAGCTTCCAACCTCAGCTACATTAGTGGGAGTAGGCCATTCCAAAATAGCCTGAATCTTGGAAGGGTCCATGGAGATACCATCACCAAAAATAACATGTCCTAGATACTAGATCTCTGTTTGGAAAAATTCACACTTAGCAATGTTTACATACAACTGATTTTCCCACAGACACTGTAACACCTGTCGTAAATTCTCTTCATGCTCCTCCACAGTGCGTGAGTAGATCAATATATCATCAAGGAAAATGACCACAAACCAGTCCAAAAAAGTTCAGAAAACTCCATTCATTAGACTCATAAAAAATGTCAGTGCATTAGCGAACCTGAAGCGAACAAGAGTAAACTCATAATGACCATATCTTGTATGAAATGTTGTTTTATGTATGTCAACTTCAACAATTCTCAATTGATGATAACCAAACTTAAGGTATATCTTAGAGAAAAAAATTCCCCCTGAATCTAATCAAATAGGTCATCTATCCTCAGCAAGGGATAATTGTTATTAATAGTGAGCTTATTAAGCTACCTATAGTCTATGCAAATCTGAAGAGTTTCGTCCTTCTTCTTAATAAAAATCACATGTGCACCCAATAGAGATACGCTGGGATGAATGTGACCTTTTTCTAACAATTCCTCAAGCTGCAATTTAAGTTCTTGTAATTTTTGAGAGGTCATCCTATAGGGAACCTTAGAAATTGGTTGAGCTCCAGGGACTAAGTATATGTGAAAATAAATTTCCCTTTTAGGTGGAAAACCAAAAAGTTGAGGAGGAAACACATCAACAAACTCATGAAGAATAGCATGATCTTCCAAAGAAGTGTCAGTTTTTTCTTTTGATCAGTCACTGATGGAAATAGCAAAGAATTGACACCCTTTCCTCATACATCACTTAAGCTACATTGCTGAAATCATCCTAAGGGATATTGGTCTCTTGATTCCAAAAACACCTTATTACCTAGATCATCCAAACACTCAAAAGAAATGTGTCAACTGTCTAGTTTTTCTTCATGACCATTCATCCAATCCATACCTAAAATTACATCATAAGACCCCAAAGGTATCACCTGGAAATCTATTTTGGTAGACAACGAACCAAGCTCTAACTGATAATCTCTAACTAGAGAGTTAAACAACATTCTAGCTCTAGAAGCTAACTCCACATCCCAATTCACATTTTTCTTAGCAACCACAAGCCCACACTTCTCCACTACAAATGGGGAAATAAATGAATCAATTTCTCTTGAATTAAAAAAATAGATATAGTAGCCTTACCAATTTTTCTAGGAACCTCTATGATGGATGCTTGATGATCAACTTGCTGGTTTTCTATTTCTGTGAAAAATCGATGAGATTTTCCAATATCACCCATGGTAGGTTTAGATGCTACTGACTATTGGACTCCTAAAACTATCTTATTGTGTGGAAATTCTTGTGCAAAGTGTCCCTTACCACCACAATTGTAACAAGTATGGTTCAAATTGGATTGAAAAACTGATCTACCAATAGTAATCAAATTTCCTCAAGTATTCTATTGTGTAAAAGTCGCTTCATTGTATTGTGTCTGATTCCTCTAATCTCCTCTCTGAGTGGGATTTTTCCATGACCTGGCTGATCCTTCTGGTGAGGACCTAGCTTTTTGATTTCATTGTAACTGTGTTGGTCTAGAAGATTAAGAAGTCAATCTATTTCCATCCCTAAAAGAATAGGACTGGTTGCAGTTATAATGTTGGAATGTACCCCATGGTTGGTCCTGATATTTCAACTTTATTTCTTCCACAATAACTACTTTCTCTACTATTTGTTTCATGGTAGTGGGCTCAGAAAAGCAAACTAGTCTTGCTATATTGTGATTTAGTCCTCTTATGAAATGTTTTACCATAAGTTTCTCATCCTGAATGTAATCCACATACTGTGACAACTCAAATAATTTTTCCTCATATTGTGCTATAGTCATTCCTCTTTGTTGGAGATCGTGAAATTCATTTATTTTTCATTGTCAGAAATGCTCTAAAATGTATCTCTTTGAAGGCCTCTAAGAAGGTTTCCCAACTGACATTTTTAGGGGTTAAATGTATTTTTCTCTCCTCCTATCACCACCAGGTATCTGCACTCCCCTTAAGTTGATGAATGGCCAACCTGGCCTTAAGGTTACTTTCATAGGTCTTCAATGCAAAGTTCTTTTCAAGACTTATTAACCGTTTCAACCTCTAATCCATCTGTAGACCCAAAAAAAATTTGTGAATGCAATCGAAGAAAATTTTAGATAATCTTTTTCCATATCCACCACATCCCCCCTAACTACCTAGTTTTTACAAGGAGGTGGAGGGTAATGACCTGACTCTCCTTCCTTGACATGTTTTGTTCCATTGTGGTGGGGACTTCTACTTCTTTCCCGAGGCACAAAATGGTGTTCTAAATTATGATGTTGGTTTGGCACTAGTAACCTTTCTTGTATCACATTTACCAGATTTTGTATAGCTTGAAGTATTTGTGGCCCTTGATCCATTGGTTCTCTAAGTTGACCAGGTTGATTTGCTAACATTTTTTTTTTCTACACAACAAAATGGATCTTTTTAGGCAATTTTACTTTTACCACAGAGCTCCCAGTGCTAAAACTTGGTGCTCTAATACCTATGTGATGCATACTCAGAAAAGAGCAATAATATTAATAAAGATTATTAGCATGGTAAATTACTCACCTCAAATAACAAGGAAATTGAGGATAATTTCCAAAAGATATGATCCCTCTATAGGGCTCTGGTTGTCACCACTGTAATTATAGAGAAAAACATAAGTATTGTCATACATATATGTATACAGACAAGTTTGATTGGAAATTCTAAATGTGGAAATATTCAACCTCATCTGGTTACATGAGCATCCAATGGACATATTTCTATGAATTTATAACTCATTTTTCTATTTCAATAGGAAAATCTATTGTACAGTTAAATCTCCAATAGCATAAGGAATTTTGGTCTCTTTTATAAAGCAACTAAGGTTACAAAGATCCAATTTTTATCTTGATACAATGATTTGAATTTTGAATCTAAATATCTTTATATAAAAAAAAAAAAAACTGGAAAATTTCCACCTTGGGCGCTTCTATGACTGGTGGTCTCTCCATAGTCACTCCTTATCTTGACATCAATCTGTATTACTAGGACAACAGAGGAATGTTTTCTTGTTGACTATCGACCTTCTTTATCTATTCTCTATTTGCTACCACTGCACACAAAACAAGTAATAAAATGTGTGAAACGTTTCTCATCTATAATAACGGGGTTCTTAGTAATACTTCATATGCTAAGAGCTTTGCAAGTTGCCAGACTATGGAGACTACCACAGTTGACACCACAACAAAATTCACCTTACACCACTGGTGATTTTAATTTCTCATGAGCACATTGCAACTTTTCATCACAGGGTTTGCGTCTTTAGCTACTTAGTGTGTTTTTTTAAAACTCCATAAAGAAAATTGTATCAAGATTGTCTAGTTTCCATAGTATCGGGTAGAACCCTAGGCTTTGTATAAATAGAACTTCCAATTGATGCTCTATACAAGGTGGCTAAGAGATTGACAATAGTTCTCTACAGATTTTACAAGATCCAATCAAGGAGGAACTACATATACCATATCAACTATAGTTACATTTCACTACCACTCTTCTTTTAAAACTCTATCTAAATGTACAAGAAAAAGGTATTCCATTGCACAGAGAGAATGAGAGGTACAAGATTTGTAATTTATTTCTAGCTTAATTATTTTTTTCCCCAATTTGATCGAAGATATTCCTCAATGTCTCAATTTCTCCACCATTACCTCTAGCCAACCATGGCTGAGGGCATCATTGCTTCATACATTACAAACCATCAGTAAAAAATAGTAATGAATAGACATTAGTAAATATCTATATATATATTTTTGTTTGCTATCAACATTAATTTATTTTCTTGCTACTCTTGACCCAACCACCCTCAAGCTCAACAATAGCTCACTCAGAGCTGCATGTCCTTCGAAAGCTCACACAGGGAAATTTTTTTAGCTAACATAGAGCGGTTCATGATTCACACATATTCAGGCTAGCTCACATAGAGCACTAAAATATTGGAACCATAATCAATCTTGAATTTCATTATCAATTTAAAATTTTCACTATTGAATTTAAATTAATTAGTCTCGAATTTCATTGTCAATCTGAAATTTTCATAATTTGAGCTAAAATAAAAATTTCAACATGAACCAACTTTCTTACCTCTTTTCTTCCAATTTTGTTCTTCTTCTTTTAGTTATTTCTTTTTGCTTCTCTTATTAGTTCTCCATCCTCTTTCCCCGAAAATCATTTTCTCATGTTTCTTGAAAATAACCCCAAGAAAACCCAAAGAAATATGAACTACATAATTCCCCCTCATTCTAACATCTAAGAGCAATTATTCACTTATTATTCTATCTAGTAATATATTTTATAATTATAATCTATTTTATAATTAAAACAACCTTTTTACAATATTTTTCAAATCACCAAAGCCTTGTATTTATTAACATTTCATAATCTAAACAAACATAATATTAAATGTTCAACATTCATCTTTAGTCTTATCACTTTGCTAATTAAATATCCCAACAAACATAATTTTCTATGCCCCTACTGTTTGCATAAAATGTTCTAAATTTGACTAGTGCCTAATCCTATTGAGTGAATGGAGTTGAGGGATGGATGATGATCATGGAGACATACATGTAAGATAGGTGGATCTATTCCTCATCTTAACTCTAACTTGTTGGGAACTTTGGATGTTTGCACCTTGTAGAAATGTGTAGGTTTGTCAGTTACTGTACTCTTCTTTATGAATCCCAATGTTATTCTCCCAAATTACTATGATATCAAGAAAGGATGTTTAATTCTTAACTTGAGGGAAACCAATCAGAATAATTAATTTAAAAGGATTTTAATCCCTGGTAGGAACCAATTAAAATGAATTATCTGAAAGGAATTTAATTCACCCTAGCTAGAACCCAATTAGGAAAACCACACAACAACAAATGTGTCTTGAAAAATTGTATAAATTTGAATAACTTAGGACAACCACATTGGAGACAGCACAACATATAAGAATGAATATTAACACAACAGTTGAACACTATAAATAGATGACCGATTACAAATATTCTTCTCCATTATATTGTTTCAAAAGATGTACATTAATAGAAAAAGTCTTTGAAATGTGATGATAGATGAGTGGAGTGTGATATAATAATGAAACCTACCTACTACTACTTAGGATGATGATTCTAACCTACTATCTAATTATTTGATGATATGATTTCATCTTACATATATACATTGCATTTTTACGGTTATGATCCTTCACATTTGTATGGTGCAACTCTTCAATTGATTGTCTTTGATAAGAATAAAATATCTAATTAATCTTTCGTTATCTTGGCATCTATGAAAATTAATTAATTTTAATGATAGTCAAAATCCTTCCCTCATTGGTAATTTTCACTTTGTTTTTACTTGTACCAAATTTAATAAAATATTCTTTCAATAAAAATTACCCACTTCTAACTTCCCTAGTGGAAATATTTCATATCTAGGTGAAAGTATTTTACATCAGTAGTAAAATTTCTATCTCCTCGAAATAGATGTAAAAATATTTACCATATACTATTGCAATAATACTTTATCTTTTCCAACGATGAATTTCTCAATAATATGTTCTTCCAGATAATTTATTTTTGTTTTTCATTTTCCTTTTAAGATATCGAAGTGACTTGCGCTTATTTTCTGCCGATACTTATTACTCTCTTCGATAAGTTCTTCAAGAGTATGTTTTTCTTGTCCATCAAAATTTTGAAGAGACATCTAAAATTCTCACTTCAATACTGAAAAGTTCCTTTGATAAATTTTCAATTTTAAATACTATATTTTTCTCAATGCTACATTATTCCCATCACTTGCTGGAAATTCATTTTATATTCATCTTTTGTAAAAATACTTGATGCACTTTACTATGGAAATTCATGATCACAATGAAATTTTATTTAATATTTTATTTTCCCTTTTATGCATCCTGCTTTATCGGAAAGACTTTATGATTTCTAAGGGACTTCTCATATTTTCTCTCTGATATTCCATATATTTTTTATGTTGTTCATTCTTCTCTCATTGCTATATTAGGGTTTTGAAGAGAAATTTAATGTTCTCTCTCTAATAAGAAAGGTTTCTTCGATATCAATTTCTTTCATTGTGGTTCTCCCACTTCTATCGCATTGGTTTTAGGGTTTACTGCTAAGCTTTGGTGGGGATGTGGAAAGGTCCCTAGAATCAATTTCTTTGCAATACTCTTATAAATATCTTCATTGAATGTATAATACTAATGCATAGGCCTCTTGCAATAGGAACCATACGAGGAGCATTTCAAACATATTCTTTCATCACAGCTAGAAATGAGTCTTGTGACTGATCCAATGTAGGAAACTAGAAGTTTCGAGAAAGTTGTAGGCTTTTACATAGCTCATAAAAGTTAGAAGGAATCTTATCCTATTATGTATCTCTTCTATAAACATCAAGGGATTTTTAACAATGAACCCTCTTCTAGCACAAAAATTCCAACTGCTATAGCTACTTCATATCTAACATGTAGATTGTATGATTTCAGATAACAAGTGTTCTACTCATGGCATCTGCTCAATTTCTGAATAAAAGCTAATATTGTAGTTCTCCATCATTTTTAAACAATTCTTTAGCACAAAAAATTACATTTCATCTGTTTATCTTTCTTGAAATAAATCCTCTCTGTATTTTGATTTTCCATGGCCTCTCTTGTTGTTCTTTAATTTTTCCTGGATCACACGTTAACTTTCTTATTTCTAATGAGCTGAATTGAAAAATATGGGGGAATTATTTACTTCTAGGTAAGGATCAAAAAGGCCGATACACATAGTAAACTTTCCTTCCTATCAATTTTTTGGCTTTTAATATCATTGACATCATTCATGTACTCTCTTACACACTTCAATGATATCACCATTTAGATCCCCCATTTCAGCTCCTGCTTTTGTAATATGCATGAGATAAATGTGTAGATGACTGTAGATTTGTTTTCCTGAGAACTAAAAATAGAATTAACAATTTAGGTTTTTATGAAAGAGAGTCCTTTCACAAGAATGTTCTAGTATTAATATCTTATCTATTTTGAGGGCATATCTCAAGCCACAGAGGGCTAATCGCATTGACAACACCCCACATTATGGACCTTCCTATCTCTCTGATGGTTCTCTATATCAAACTAGCTTTCCATATTTCGATATGCTCAAATCCTACAAGTAGGATCGTTCATTTCTCTAGGTAAATTTTCTTCTCCTCATTTTGAGAGCCATCATCCATACATCCAATATTCTGTAATCTATTTTCAACTAATAAATTCACTATCTCTGACTTTGCTAACGTTGAAGTATTTGAAGGTGTTGAGAAGAAAGGTTTGATAGAGAGTTTTGTGCAGTAAAAACCTCTTTCCCTTCCTTCAATACTTTGACCTTAAATTTCCATAGTGATCTCCACTATTGAATTCAACTCTTTTAAGAAACTATCCATATCCAAGAGTTTAATGTCTTGACACATTCTTACCAAAGTAGGCATGTTTCTTCAAAAATTCATCCATAGTCTTCCTCAATGAGAACTTTTCTTTAGGCCTCTATGATTGTGTTAGATTGGGATTAATCTGTTTAAAGTAATCATCATACCCTTGTTTGTATGCTATGTGAATATGATTCTCTCTACAACAGGGAGTCTTTAATGTTGAGCAACAATTTTATGTATAATTGTACACAGCTTCATGAAGCAGGCTTATGGTGAATGCCTTAGATGACCAACATTAGTCAATAGTAGAGATGATAAATGTTATGTTATGCATTTATGAATGGTGGGTTTTTCTCTTTTAAATTGCAATCAATTAGGCTTGGATTTGAATTAAAGGGACCAATTAAGGCATAATTAACCTCAATTAATTAATAAATCCCTATATAAGTGTGAAAGTGTAAAGGTACACCTTACAAAACCAAGGAAAAATTAAGTCCATTTTAATTAATAGGGCCCTAAACTTAATGTGAATATGTAAAATTTACATATTACAACACTAAAGTAAGGCATAAGTTAGCTCATTTTTTCATTGATATTTCCCAAATTAAGTGTGAAAAAGGGATAGTTTTTCCTACAGTGCAACATATATGGTTGAGAGAGAGTATACAAGTTCTTTTTTTGCACTCTTTTCCCTTGATGTCAAAGAGGGAGAGATGTGTGAAGAAGTGTTTTGGCACATGTTGCCATCAATGACAAAGGGGGAGATTGTTGAAAGAATGAAGAAGTTGTGTGTTGTCATTGATTTCAACACTACACAGTGCAGGAGATCAAAATGATATGCAAAATATTCTACATAGAGGACTTGATTCACAGTTAATCACTTCTATTATATTTCTACACCAACAGTGCCTTCCAGTAAATTGGTCCACATTACATTGCACATACAAATCTTCGTCTTTGATTCCAATATGTTATTTGTGGATGATAGTATCATTTGTATTCTGAATTTCATTTGGTCTGGACAAATGTTCAAAAGTTGTAAGTGATAGAAGTTCAACATATAAGGTTTTGTTAGCTTTTTGTGTAATGAGTATGACCTAGTTGGTCCACACTCCACAATTTTTTATTAGGACTTGTGATTCTGGTAGAATTTTTATAGGTTTTTGTGCATTGAGATTTCCAATTGGCATGATATTTTGAGATCCACGTGTCCTGTGATTGGTGATCAATTGAAGTATTTTGTGTTTAGGTCCTATGCCTGGTCGACCTAAAATATGTAAAGGTTTGTGGAGTTTAATGATGTGATGCAAATGTAAGAGGGATCTATTATAGGTTAATTTCAACCTATATCACATGTGTTGTGGCATGAAGGAAATTTAATTTGAATTGGGTGCCCACAAGGCACATTTTGCATTACTTTGGGTGGCATCTAATTAGTCTGACCTAATTAATGTTTGCAATGGAGTTAATATATATAGAAGATCATTTTTATTTTGTGATGATGATGATTTTAAAAAGGGGATATGATCTGAATACAAGAAAAAAAGAATTTTTTTTGCAAAAGATTGAGAAAAGGTTGTGCAAATGTAATACCGAGTAGAAATTTATATTTTGTATCAGGTGAAGTGTTTTGGTTGGGATTTTTACCTTCAAAGGAACTAAAGTTAGCATATGTTAGATGCACTTTGTATCAATTCAAATATTTGTTATGTAGCAACATTCTCTATCTTTCTTTTCTCTATGAACAGTGAGTCCACTTGGCAGTGAGCCTTTCTGTAATATCTCATAACCAATTATAACATATTGTGAGCTAATCCTCACTGTGTTTTTTCCCACTTTGGTTTTTCCACATAAAAATGTTAGTGTTCATGTGTTGTATGTGATATGGGTTGTTTATGCTTTCATTTATAGTAATTGCTAACTATGATTTGATAATTGGATGGTTTTTAATCAAATGGTTTTGTAGAATACTTATTCACCCCCCTCTCAATATTTTGAGTGTTCAACATATCTAACATCTACATGCATTTCTATCTACATTTAGAACTTGCAAGATCTATGGTAGGAAATGGTAGATAGATGCATCATAATAATTAGACCATTCATCATAATGGACTACAAACACTTGGCCAAGAATATGTTGTATACAACTAAATAATAGATATTGGAAAAGCAAAACCTATCTCTCTGATAACCCATTTTCAGCACTCGTCTTGAAAGATAACCTTCCACATACATAAGATAACATACATCTTATCCAAGTCACACATTATGCAAAACAATCAACTAATTTTCTAGTAGTTTTGCAAGCCAATCCTTTTTATAATAAGGAAATCAAATAGTCAACAACATAGTTTATGTTTGTCTCTTATTGGCTAATGCGGTTTAACAATATATGCAAAAAATTAAACAAATTTTGATAAAAATGAAATTATACATTTAGTCACAATACATGATCCATTCCATTAGTAAGAATATAATAATTCATGCATGGAATTCAGATTTCTAGCATTTCCTTTATGAAAATCTACATATTTTAGATAAAGAGAAATAATCAATTTTAAAATAGGTATATCACATTTATGTGTAATGCATAAATGGAAGATTTATGCATGTACACAAATATGGCCTTCGGTAAAAAATATGTATGCGTATATATTGTTTGAAAAGGAAAGTTCCATTTACATATAGGTTTATATTGTTCAAGATGTCAACTTTCATAAAATGCATAATGAGATGCAATTAAAATTCAAAGGTTAAGACAACTAGAATGTCAAAAGGATGCTTACATAGAAAAAATTGTATTCCATCACCATAATTAATCTGTGATCAATTGGGTCTTTACAAATGTTCTATTTCATTTAAAACCAAGTCAAAGAACATTTAGTCAAGGAATATTGTGTTGGTTTGAAACTGGTTTCCACCCTCTTGGCTTAATGACAAGAGCATCATTATATTTTGATCAGAGGTTGTCCTAGATAATCTCATATCTTATAGTTTCAATTCATTTTTAAAATAAGCATTATCAATAAATACAGTGACACTTTTGTCATTTAAATGAACTCATATTTCAGTAAGATTCATGATCAAAACAATGTGAATAACACCATTCGGATCTTAGTATCCTTTAAAAAAAACCATGCTCATAGAATGGGTCAATATACAAGCTATCAGCCAACATTATGTGCCTTAATGTTTATTCAATAACAAATGTCTAATGGAACAATCAATTGTAACAAAGGCACCATAAAACCAAAAAGAGATCAGAGTAAGTATAACATTATATATATATATATATAATCCACATATATATATACATACACATAATCAGCATATTAATGAATGAAGAAATTTGAAATGCATCAAAGGGATTAGCATTATCCCACAGCCTGTTATGGCCCTTTTCATAGGTCGTGACTTAGGAAACATGTTGCAAAAAATAGGCATTCTTATTAATTTGTAAATCAAAACAATATCAATCATTATGTATCATTGTAACATTTGGAACAATAGGAATCACCCATTAGCAAGCTAAGGCCTAGAATGATGATAATCATTTCGGCCAGCTAAGACAATATAACATAATCTTTATCAGCAAGTACAAATACTCAAATGATGGCTTCATTCAACCATCTCTAAGTAGAACAATGGAAATAACTTAATAGTTGGTGCAGGAGCACCTTGGCAAAATTAGGCCTCTATGAAGTAGTGTCTTGAAATTTGATTCAAATTTATTTTGTAAATCATGTTATTAGAGTCATCTTTCATATATTTGAGGTCATGTTGAGGTCATTTGGTGTTTATTAAGTCCAAAACTGCAAAAAATAAAAACAAATGTAAAAAGTTGTCAACTTACCATTTGTTATGTAAAAGTTGCATAGAAGGGTCATAGGTGGTTCTAGGCATTAGGAAGCAATTAGAAGTTTGAAAGAAAGTTCGAATTCCTTTAAAAAGGATTTTGTATCATTTGGAACTTCGAGGGTGGTTGAATAAAGCATAAGTTTATAAGAAATCTCTAATTTTTATTATTTTTCTTCAGAAATCTTGCATTTCCAGGCTTATGTACGAAGTTGTACGGCTAGAACTAATGGAAAATCATTTGTAAATGGTAAATAACTCAATCACCTTCCAAGTGGACTTGGTTTCATGCATTTTGGTGTTCATTTGAAAGAGATATCACTATTTTTCTCATAACAGTCTAAAACCCTCATTAGGGTAACCAATGGCTTACAAATTTTAGACTTCTCAAATTATACTCATTGAAAAGTGCTAAAATTTGGTGGAGAATGTCTTTGTAGCATCTTCTTTAATGTTCTTGAATTTTTAGTTTGAATGAATAATATTATTGTATGGAAATTTAAGAGTTTTTTTTACTGAAAATATGTCATAGTCTGATTAAACACAGAGCTCCAATGGAACATAACCTAGGGTTTGGAAAATAAGCATGGGAGTGATTATCCAAAAACTTATTAGGCATAAACAAGTCTAAATAAAAGTGATTAAAGTGATTTTCCAATAAGTTTGTGATCAAAGGTAGCCAAATGAATAAGCCCTTCCTGGTTGCAAACCTAATTAACCCTCTTATTGAACGTAGACAGTCTGAATCTGTGCATTTCTCTTCAAGCAACTTATGGTGATTCTTTGATATGTTTTAATACATGATGAAGGGCATCTTAAACATTATATAAAATTAGTATTGAGGGTCTGTGTTTGAAGGAAAGCTTTTGATAGACCTATGGCAGACCTACTAGTAAAAGGGCAGAGTAATGAAGGAGTCTCACCTGAACAATATTCTTGAGGTTTGGACAGGGTTTAAACATGTTGGATTAGGTCTCTTAAAGTTGTTGCACTTGTTGAAGGAATTATATGTGTTTTGGAATCAAAATTTGGTGCTTGGTTGAGGTTTATGGATGTAAGGGTCTTGTTTTCACATTGAGGATAGTCATAAAGAGAGTTAATGGTAGAAGGGAAGGGCGAACATTGTGAAGGTACTTTTTTATTATTTTGACTCAAATAAAGGTGACATATGTTTTAATTTGATTGGTTGTGCTTAGAAAGAAAAAGTTTGTATTTTTAACCATCATGTGCCATTGAAAGAAGTTATAAAGTAAGTTGATCTTGGTTAATGGTTAAGAGTGTTTGGAAGAACTTAACTAAGTTTGGAACTCTTATTTCAAATGTTTGAGTTGGATAGTGTTACAAAGAGACATATAGTTGAATAAGTGTGTCAAGGTTTTGATTTCTCTCTTGGCTCTGCATCAGTTTGGTATCAGAGCCTAGGAAAGATTTGGGCTAGTAAGTTGTGGTATTGTGGTTTGGTGTTGGTTGTGATTTGTGCAGGTCAAAAGAACCTGGTTGTTTCCATTGTGAAGGTAGAGAGAAAGTGTGTTTTGAGATCATATAGAATAGATGGAAAATTTGAAGAGGCATTTGCAAGCAGAGGAATAGAGAAATAAGAAGAGACAAGCAAGGATGGATAGAGAAATTGTTGAGTTGAAGCAAGAGTTAAGTAGATTGGGAAAAGAGTTCCAAGAATATATGACGAAGATAGAAAAAATGATGAAACAAGAGGAAAGTTGGCATTTGACATTGAAAAGGAAGATGGTTTGGCCTGTAAAAAAGATTTTGAAAAGAAGAAGACAAAAGAAGATGAAAGAGGAAGAAGAAGCATATGAAGATTCACATGAAGAATTCATTGATGAATAAAGAAAAATTGTTCTAGATGTTTCCAAGCATGAAGATGAAGATATAACAGAGATCATAGACCTGATTTCAGATGTTGAAGACCTTGAATTAATGACAAGATTGGATAAAGAGAAAATTGTGAATGAGTTGGCCTTGGAGATCTACAAGGAATTGAAGAATGATGGAGGTATTATGGTAAAAAGTTTTGTTCATTTCATTATGTTACTAATGCTTTGGACAAAGAACAATTTGTAGGTTAAAGGACAAAGGGAGAAGCATGATTTTGAGGTGTATAAAGGAGTGAAGAATCTGATTTTAGAGGGAAAGCAAGATAGGATGTTGATTTGAATGGTAAAGTTTAAACCTAACATGAAGATGAAGGAGATTGAGAATAGTTTCAAGATGAATCTGAGGCAGGGAATACAAAAAATGGAAGACATGTTGACAACAATCCAAGTGGACTTGGATTCTTTTCTTGGCCAGAAGTTTGGTGCAGGAGCACCTTGGAAAAATTAGGCCTCTATGAAGCAATGTCTTGAAATTTGATTCAAAGTTATTTTGTAAATCATGTTATTAGTGAAGTTGAAAAACCAACTTCACAGTCCCCAAGAATCACCTGCATGCAATCACCTATCACATGCAACAAATATCCAGAACAAAAAAGAAGATGTTTTGTAAACCCTCAAGCAAGAATGTGCAAGCAAAACCAAAATATTGATTATTGATTGTCTTGCTTTTGCATGGTATTGATTTGAATGGGCCGTGCAAAAACCAAATGGTTTTTTAATGATTTTTTTAATTTTTTAATTTTTTTTTCAAAATTTGAAACTTGGAATGTGTGCCCTGGGGCCATATGACCCTGGGGAAAATTTTTTTTGCCTCTCCAGATGACTGTCGAAAATGGACAAATTTTATATGAAAATAGGGGTTTTTGTGCATTGCGGACTTAATGGCAAGGTCTGTTTTATCCAAAAATGCACAAAAAATATTTGACCCCCTGATCTTGCAAAAATATTATCGATATTGAAACCCTCATGGATCTAGAAAATGATGACCAAAATCAAAAAAATAAAAGCCAATCTTGACTTTTTCCAACTCTCTGATTCCAATGGAAAGCCCCGATCTTATCCAAGACATTTCATAGATGAACTCAAGGCATGATACCCTTGAGGAATCCCAAATGAGCTCTACACTGATTTTCTCCAAATTTTGAGAAGGGGTTGCAAACCAAGGCTTTGATACCATGTTAGAAACCAGGATTAGACATGCAAACCAAAAAGCCTTCCACAGAAGAGAAAAATAGAAAAAAGAAAGAGCTTTGCATGAAGATGTGCAAAATAATATTATTCAGGAATTCATAAATTACATGAGATGATTTTCTTTATAAAGCAATGTATGCATAACCCTAATCTTATCTTGAGCAACACGATAGCTCAACAAGATAAGGATTGCAATTATAACCTAGGAATTGAAATATTACCTAAGTAAACTTATGCAAGTGTAATTAAATAATTTATTACACCAACAATTAGAGTCATGTTTCATATATTTGAGGTCATGTTGAGGTCATTTGGTGTTTATTAAGTCCAAAAGTGCAAAAAATGAAAATAAATGTAAAAAGTTGTCAACTTACCATTTTTTATGTAAAATTTGGTTAGAAGGGTCGTAAGTGGTTCTAGGTGTTAGGAAGCAGTTAGAAGTTTGAAAGACAGTTGGAATTCCTTTAAAAAGGATTTTTTATTATTTGAAACTTTGTGGGTGGTTGAATAAAGCATAAGGTTATAAGAAATCGTTGATTTTTATCATTTTTCTTCATAAATCTTGCATTTCCAGGCTTATGTATGGAGTTGTATGGATAGAACTAATGGAAAATCATTTTGTAAATGGTAAAGCACTGAACCACCTTCCAGTTGGACTTGGTTTCATGCATTTTGGTGCTCATTTGAAAAAGATATCACTATTTTTCTCATAATAGTCTAAAACCATCATTAGGGTAACCAGTGGCCTGCAAATTTTAGAATTCTCATGTTAAACTCATTCAAAAGTGCTAAAATCTAGTGGATATTATCTTTATAGCATCTTCTTTAATGTTCTTGAAGTTTTAGTTTGAATGAATAAGATTATTCTATGGAAATTTAAGAGTTTTTTTGACTGAAAATATGCCATGGTATGATAAAACACATAGTTCCAATGGAACATAACCTAGGGTTTGGAAAATAAGCATGGGAGTGATTATCCAAAGATTTCAAAGGAATAAACAAGTCTAAATATGAGTGATTGAAGTGATTTTCCAATAATTTTGTGATCAAAGGTAGCCAAATGAATAAGCCCTTCCTGGTTGCTGACCTAATTAACCCTGTTATTGAACGTAAACAGTCTAAATTTGTGCATTTCTCTTCAAGAAACTTATGGTGAGTCTTTGATATGTTTTAATACATGATGAAGGGCATCTTAAAAGTTTTTTATAGTCAATATTGAGGGTCTATGTTTGAAGGAAAGCTTTGACATACCTATGGCAGACCTACTAGGAAAAGGGCAGAGTAATGAAGGAGTCTCACCTGAACCATATTCTTGAGGTTTGGAAAGGGTTTAAACATGTTGGACTAGGTCTCTTAAAGCTGTTCCACTTGTTGAAGGAATTATATGTGTTTTGGAATCAAAATTTGGTGCTTAATTGAGGTTTATGGATGTAAGGGTCTTGTTTTCACATTGAGGACAGTCATAAAGAGTGTTAATGGTATAAGCAAAGGGCATACATTGTGAAGGTACTTGTTTGTTATTTTGACTCAAATAAAGGTGAAATATGTTTTAATTTGATTGGTTGTGCTTAGAAAGAAAAATTTTGTATTTGTAACCATCATGTGCCATTGAAAGAAGTTATAAAGGAAGTTAATCTTGGTTAATGGTTAAGAGTGTTTTGAAGAACTTAACTGAGTTTGGAACTCTTATTTCAAATGTTTGAGTTGGATAGTGTTACAAAGAGAAATATAGTTGAATAAGTGTGTCAAGGTTTTGATTTCTCTCTTGGCTCTGCATCAATAGTGGGTATGAAAATATATTCATAAATGATGACATCGTTCATCAAAGGTAGGATGACATTAGTCACTCAATGCAATTATGCAATATGATATAAATCGTTCTTCAATGACATCATAAATGAACAAAATAATTGTTCATTGGGTTATCATTTAAAAGGAAAAATTATCACCATTTATAATGGTTATGGGTAAAATCGATACCCTATCCCAAAATCAGAGCATCATCTCTATGTGGCTCTTTATTCTAGACATGCAAATGTATTGATGTTGGTACAAAAATGACTCCACAATGGGGGTTTGTTAAACCCATTGGATCCTCACAATAGAGAAAAATGCATAACAAAGGAAGAATTTACATCAGTAATGACAACTCATTGAGTGGTAACAAGTAAGCAAGACCCGACTATGGTAAGAACAAGTTCAACTAGATCAAACTATTGCATGGCCAACATGAAAACATGACAAATAACAATGGTTTTTTCCCACCTTAATTAAAAAAGAGGGCATTTGGGTTCGGCTTAAAAAAAAAGGTTTGATAACCCTATTTGTTAGAGATAAGAAAGTAACAAATTACATAGAGCTTAATGAAAATGAATTCAAGTCATTAAATCTCTATAGTATAGGTTCAAATCTAAAACATATAAACCATCCATTTTCATAGAAGGAAACAACATATAAACAAAGTGTGAGGTTCAAGTTACTTCCTTCCTACTATGTAATTTGATGATTTTTACCCTATCAAATGTGGAAAAATCTCCTTTCATTGAGATTGTTGCAGCTTCATCAACCTCTTTCCCCAAAATCTTCTCTACTTTTCTTTCCAAGATATACACACCTTCCAGAATCACCTTTGACCAAGATTTCTCTACATTTTCTAAAATTGGAGGTGGTGGAATTAAATCTCCCACGTTCTCCTCTCTTTTGACAGCCCACTCCATGCTTATTTAGCATAAAATCTCTTTACATGATGGGTGACAGTTATGTTCATATTGCTAAGAAGTGTTACCAATGTTTTTTCAAGGTGCTCAAATTCACATATATGGATTTTAAATTCAAATAGAAGTAAACAATTTTTTCCACACTAATACACATATAAATATATTCATCATTCACATAAGGATAATTATTCTTGATTTCAACTCAATTGTTTTATTCAAGAATAGTTAATATGCACATAAGAATCATATTTCCACACCATTGTTACTATGATTTTAGCATCAAATGAGTAAGGTAAAGCTAATGTTCTGATAAATTAGTTTCCATAAGCTTACCAAATTAATCATTTACACATTTCACATTGGCAAAAATGTCAATTACCAAATTAGAAATACAATGCAAATGCTATTTTTTTTCAATGGTGTGTGTACATTCTAGATTTTGTCAAGCTTAATGTTTGTCATCTAGCTAAATATTCCTACCTCAACCATGTTTTCAATCTTCAACCTATTCCTATATTCACACACTTGCTCTTGTAGAGTTTCATCAGTAACCAATAGCCAATGCTCAAAATGAAAAGATTCCATTTCACATCATAACATTCATCTTTTGTAATCAATCACATGAGTATAAATATATTTCAAATGGCATTGAAATCTCAAATCTATCACAAGTCAACTGATAAATTTCATTTTTCATAAATATTTAAATAACTTATCATTTATTAAATGCAAGAAAAATTTTGAGACATGACAACATGCTAGTTTAAATCTCCAACTAATTATTCCTCTCTCCTAGCTTAATGGCTCTAGCTTCCTTGTAACTTCCTCCAAGAACAATCTCCAAAATCCTCTTCTAGCTTCTCACTAGTTCGCTCCACAAAACCAATGTGAAACAACAAAACAACTCTCAAGCTCACAAAATCTCAACTCTCTTTGCACAAAAATTGCAACAAAATAACACAAGGAAATTAGATTGATAAGTGATGCATTTGGTAGAATGAGCACCTCTATTTATACTAATTTATGAGCAACAAAAGGCTACAAACAAGTTAGTATTTTTGGAACCTTTCCATAGACTTCATACAATGACTCACCAAGCTAACCCACAAGTTTACAACACATAACAGTGCTCGCCATTTAAATGGCTAAGTCGACTTGATATAAGGGACATCATGCTCAAACAAGTTTCCTAATTTGAATTCATTCCCATAAAGCTGCCAAGTTTGTTCTTGATTGAGTTTCAATGTTATTTGTAGACTCATATGCATTTTGCAAAATTCTTATGCATTCCAAACACTTGCAATATGGTTCCACATTGATATGTTGGCACCCAAGTTTATAGCATAGGTTTGACTAGTTCACAAGGCTTTTAAAATAGTATTCACTTTTCCTTAAAATGTTTACACAACAACGTATAACTCATGCATGCCTCATACAATGGTTTGACTTGGTTTCTCATACTTTATGTGCTGGCTATTATTCCTTTAAAGGTCACACCTTACAAATTACATATGCACTTTATTCTTTATAACACTTCACTTAAGAATAGTGCTATGTTATTCACTTAAAGATTATCTCCATAACCTTTATATATATATTATATATATATATATATATATATCAATATATATATATATATACCAATATATATATATATATTAATATATATATTAATATATATATATATATATTGATATATATATTAATATATATATAACACATATATACATATATGTAATACCATTTCAATATCTTTATAAAAACACTCATACTCACAAATCCATTGATCAACATATACACAAGGAATGCATATATACATACATATATATGTATATGTATATGTGTCACCCTATTCTAATCGGTATTCCAATGTGGGTAATCCATCCTTGAGCATGTATAGGTATGTCTACCTATGTATAATCATGTACGTATTCACTCATATATATGAGTTTATCATAGAAATGTACATATATACATATATATATATACATTTTATGCATATATCTTATCGACATAATGATAAACATACAAGGATTTCCACTTAATGTCAAGTCTTCATCACATACCTCATAAAAATAATTCATACAACAAGATCACAAAATAATATAAACATATGCAACTAAACTAAATATCACTTACCATCTACCCAGACTGGCATGACTCAACTACAAAAACCCAGGGCATGAGTGTGTGAATGCTTAGTAGGACTTAATTAAAGGTTACCAGACCAAGTTCTTCTCCTGAGTGATTATTCCGCTCTCTTCCAGAGGCTTTAACCTATTCCTACATTCAGCTTAGTTCACCATAACAGTAGTTAGCTAAATCGATACATTCATATGCTTCACATATATTTCATATACAAAATCATCATAAAACATTAAATGGAATCAAACATTCATTTAAGGGATTAAGGGTTGAGGGTTTAAGGGTTGAGGGATTAAGGGTTTAAGAGTTGAGGGATTAAGGGCTTAAGGGTTGAGGGATTAGGGTTGAGGGTTGAAGGATTAGGGTTGAGGGTTGAGGGATTAAGGTAGAGGGTTGAGGGATTAAGGGGTTAAGGGTTGAGGATTTAAGGGTTTAAGGGTTGATAAATTAGGGTTGAGGGTATAGGGTTGAGGAATTAGGGTTGAGGGATTAGGGTTGAGGGTTGAGGGTTGAGGGTTGAGGGTTGAGAGATTAGGGTTGAGGGATTAAGATTTTAAGGGTTGAGGGATTATGACTGCTCAACATACATATCCTTACTCAAATGCATTAGATTTTTCTAAGGGATTAGATTTTTTTTTTAAAAAATGCATATTCTATTGAAATGCACAAGACAACTGAGAGGGGGGGTGAATCGGTTGTCACCATTCACATTCACAAATCTCAAACAATCATTAACTCCACATTTATTTTAATCTATTATTAAGTATGAGCATGAAGTGAAAAGAACATAAAGCAATATCAACACAAGAAATACCATATTTACATGGAAACCCAATAAGGGAAAAGCCACAGTGAGGATTAACTCACAATATAAGAGTAATTGCAAAATCATTTACAAAGAGGCTCACTGCCAAAGATAGGACTCATTGTCTAGATGGGAGGCTCACTGCCTACAGATAAAGAATTATAACAAAAAAATCCACCACAACAACTTTCACACATCCACAGCCTTGATCAAAGATTTGCAGACACTGCCAAATCACTACTTTCAAGAGTCTAACACATTGAAGTTCTCACTGCCTCAATTCACTTTCGCATGATATCTTTACTCTACCTTACTTCTCACACTTGTGGCTTACAAACATTAACATCTTGCTTTGTATTTATACCATTTTTAACCTTAGAAACTTTCTCCAAGGTCAGCTACACAAGCTTCATTTTACAAATTCAAATTAGGTCAGCAACTCAACATTCTCGTGGTGGATGAGAATGAGAGTGGACCAAACCAACACTTAACTAGGACCCAACAGAACATCTTAGATCAATCACATGCTTCCTTAATTGATATTTATCCTTCACATGACTTGTAAACACTAGGTTGGCCAAACCTAATGAAAACACCAATGAACTTGGAAGTACACACTTCTGCAAAAAGAAGATAACATATAGACCAAAATCCATGCTTTTCCATGCACTAAAACACATCTTAGATGCCTTCAGATTCATCTGTAGCTATTGAAATAAACTTCATACACAAAACACTTTCCATCAGTCCATCTGGATTATACAGACACACACAGTAACTTTGAAACTAGTCTTCCGGAGCACCAAACCATGAACACCTTTGATAGAGCACAAATAACATCATTACGAGCCTTCTTCTAGATCCAAAATACCAGAAAAAAACTAGTGGAGGAATGTGGAGTAGATACATTTCTCCGAGTCCATAGACAAACAACTTTTCTAGACCAGTTCACACATTGGAGAACGCAACTTTCACTCTTCATCAAACCAGCAACAATAATCCTGGATATATCACCCAAGGATGCCCATAAACAATACTTCATATCTGCACAAGAATAGGATCAACACAAAAGAAATGTGGAGCACATACCGGAGCACATTCTAAACACACACACAATTTTTTCTTTACAATTTATTAATTTTCTCAAAAGCACTTGTTAACTCATCATATCAGCACACCTGCAACACCATAAAGATAGCTCCATGTACTCACAACATCTCTACAGTATCTCAACTATACATGCACCACCTACAATCACTTTTTTTCCTTTCTTTGAAATAACCTATACTATTTTGACATCAATGAAAACATTAATGGCAACACCACCATACTCATTCATACTTGCAACAATATCCCCACTTGTACTCTTCTAGTCATCTACACAACTAGCCCAATCTGCATTAGTGTAAGCACTTAAAGTAAAATCAGTATCCTTAGGATACCACAAACCATAATCCGAAGTCCCTTTTAGATATTTGAATATCCTTTTCATAGATGTAACATGTGTTTCTTTAGGTTTTTCTTGAAATTTTGCAACCAAACATACTACATGCATGATATTCAATCTAGTAGCAGTAAGATATAGCAGTCCACCAATCATAGATCTTTACATGCTCTGATCAACTTTAGGAGATTCATCATCCTCACTTAGTTTGCATCCAATCACCATAGGGGTACTAATCAGTTTGGAGTCATCCATTCCAAACTTCTTCAACAATTATTTAACATACTTTGATTGTGAAATGAATATTCCCTTAATAGTTTGATTCACTTGAAGTCCAATGAAGAAATTCAACTCATCAATCATAGACAATTCAAACTCTTTTTGCATCTCCTCTAAAAATTTCTTGCACATACCCTCATTTCCTCCAAAGATAATGTCATCAACATACACAACCACTATCAACATTTTGTTTCCTTCAACCTTGAAATAGAGATTACTGTTTGTGGAGCCTTTGTTGAACCTTTGTTGTGTCAAATACCTATCCAACCTTGCATACCATGCTCTAGGAGCCTGTTTAAGTCCATACAATTCCTTTTTCAATTTACAGACCATGTTTGGTTGATCTGATAACTGAAATCCCTCTAGTTGTTCTAGGTAGACCTCTTCTTCTAATTCTCCATTCAAGAATGAATACTTAACATCCATCTAGTATATCTTGAAATCTTTGTGAGTAGAAAATGCCAAAATCAGCTGAATAGCCTCCATTTTTTCCATCGGGGAAAATGTCTCCTCAAATTCTATTCCTTCAACCTATGAATAACAATTGCACACAAGCCTTGCTTTGTTTCTCACTACTTCACCATTATCATTTAGCTTATTCTTGAATACCCACTTTGTACCAATTACATTCTTGTTTACAGGCCTAGGAGCCAATTCTCATGTCTGATTTTTCTCTATTTGTTGTAACTCCTCTTTCATTGCTCTAACCTAGTGTTCATCTTTGCATGCTTCACACATTATTTTAGGTTCTATCATAGAAAGTAAACAAAAATTTACCTCAACTACTACCACTTTGCTTCTTGTCTTTACACCTTCGCTTTTGTCTCCAATTATCTATTCTTCCAGATGATTTTTTTGTACATATTTTGGAGTCTTAGGAGCAAGTTCTGGAGCTTCTTCAATATATATATTATTCTTCTTCCTTATTATCTTCTTGTACTTGCATGTAGATAGGTTCATCTAGTTCAACTTCACTTATTTCAACTGATCTGTGCATATCTTCATCAACTTTTACATTTTCACTTTCAACAATCTTTCTCAATCTTTTATTGAGGCATTTATAAGCTTTGCTATTAGTTCAATAGCTAAGGAAAATACCTTCATCACATCTAGCATCAGAATTTCCTAGGTTCTCATCATCTATTTTAATATAGCATTTTCTTCCAAACACCTTAAAGTACTTAACAATAGGAATTTTTCCATTCCACAGTTCATAAGGGGTCTTTTTGTTGTTACCTTTGATCTAAACTCTATTAAGAATATAAACAACAGTGTGAATTTATTCTCTCTAGTATACTTCAGGTACATTTTCCTCTTTCATCATAGTCCTTAAAGCTTCTTGAATAGTTTGGTTCTTCCTCTCAGCAACTCCATTCTACTGAGGAGTTCTAGGAGCATAAATACGCCTCTCTATACCATGTTCTTCACAAAACATATTAAACTCATTGGAAGTGAATTCTCCACCTCTGTCAAACCTTAAAAATTTGATCTTCAGATTCACTTCATTCTCTACCATAGCTTTGAACACCTTGAATCTATCTAGGGCTTGAGCTTTCTCCCTAAGAAAATTAACCCATGTCATTCTAGAATAATCATCAATTAGAAGCATAAAATACATGTCACCATTAAGACTTAATGTTCTTGTGGGACCATAGAGATCTATATGAATCAATTCCAACATTCCAGTAGTTGATTGTTCTTTTCCTTTAAAATTTTATCTTATTTGTTTTCCCAACTGACTACTTCTACAAACAGTATTGGTAGGATTTGTGATTCTAGGGAAATCCCTAACAACTTCTCTTGAGCTAATCTTGATCAAGTTGCCAAAGTTTACATGTCCCATCCTCTAGTGTCATAGCTAACTTTCATTAAATTGAGACACAAAGCACTAACCATCAACACCCTTAAGCTGATAATTGTTTTCATATGTTCTTCCTACAACTACCAAAATTTTGGACCCTTCTTTAATCTCACAAGTATTATCTTGAAACACAAGCTTAAATCCTTTGCTACACATTTTTCCAACACTCAAGAGATCATGCCTTAAGCCTTGAACATAATAGACATCATTAGTATTATTTTTTCCATCAAAACTAATTGTTCCTTTTCCAACAATCTTTGCACCAGAATCATCTCCAAATATGACTAATCCTCCATCATACTTTTCAAGTTTAGTAAACTTACTTTTGTCTCTGATCATGTGATTTGACTAGCCACTTCAATTACCCAATAGTCTTCATCTTTTCTAGCATGAAACACAGTAACCATAGTACCTTCCATCTCTTCCTTTTTGTTTTCTTGACCACATTCCCTTGCACATCTTCCATGGTTAGTAGACACTGATTTATTCTCTAAGGCTAGAAACAAGCATTCATCATTATCACCCTCAATATCAGATTCATCATAAAAAATTCCAACCTCTAGTCTAACATAATACAATTTCTTGAGCTTTTTGTCCTTTTTGTCTTTATTGTCTTTGTTCTTCTTATGTATATCTCTATTTGGACATCTTGAAGCATAGTGAACAATATTTCCACAACTAAAACATTTAAAAGGTAACATATACCTTTATACTTGTCGGTACCTTTATTCAACTTCCTTGTAAAATTTGCTTCCAACTCCTCTGAACTATCACCATCTGGATCATCTTCTATCTTTGTAGCTTTGAAGGTTGTTTCCGTTTTCTCCTTTTTTTTCCAAATTTCCTCATTTCAAATGTGGTTAGGTGCGAAATAGTTGTTCTTTAGTGAATTTCTTTGGATCATAAACTTCCTCAATGGTAGTCGGATCGTCGAATAAAATCAGTTGACCAATCTGACTCTATCATTTCCTTCATAGATATCTTTCAACTTTTTCCCAAACTTCACTTAAGTAGTTGCCCAATGAAATGCTTTTGTCAGCTTAGTCTTAGATTGCATACCTTTCCTTTTCATTTTCTTCATAGGCATAAATTTCATCTACAGAAAGAAGGACCACTTTTCAACTCAACAGCTTTCCAAGCCTTGTAACCAAGAGAGATCAGGTAACCTCTCATATCAAACATGAGGATTGTCAATTTGTGCGCCATCAAATCTACCTTAAGTAGTTAATCTCTTCTCCAAGGAACCAAAGCCTTGATACCAATTGTTGAAATGTAGAAGACAATTGAGAGGGGGGGTGAATCGGTTGTCAGCAATCACATTCACAAATATAAAAAAATCATTAACTCCACATCCACTTTAATATGTTATTAAGTATGAGCATGAAGTGCAAATAATAGAAAGCAATATCAACACAAGAAACACTAGATTTACATTGAAAACCCAATAAGGGAAAAAATGTAGTGAGGATTAACTCATAATATAAGAGTAATTACAAAACCATTTACAAAGAGGCTCACTACCAAAGATAGGACTCACTATATATGTAGGAGGCTCACTACCTATAGATACGACTCACTGTCCAAAAGGAGACTCACTTCCTACAGATAAAGAAAGATAACAGAAAAATCCACCACAACTTTCACACATTCGCTACCTTGATCAGAGAATTGTTGACACTGTCATCTCATTGCTTTTAGGAGTCTAACACATTGAAGTTATTGCTGACTCAATTCACTTTTGCATGATCTCTTGCATCTACCTTGCTTCTCATACTTATGGCTTACAAACCTTAACATCTTGCCTTGTATTTATACCATCTTCAACCTTAGAAACTTTCTCCAAGGTTGGCTACACATGCTTCATTTTACAAATTCAAATTAGGTCAGCAACTCAACATTCCTTCAATGGATGAGAATGAGAGTGGACCAAACCAACACTTAACTAGGACCCAAAACAATATATTGGATCAATCACATGTTCCTTAATTGATACTTATCTTTTGCATGACATGTAAACACAGGTCAGCCAAATCTAATGAAAACACCAATGAACTTTGAAGTACACACTTTTGCAAAAAGATGATAACACGTGGACCACAAAAAATGCTTCACCATACACTAGAACACATCTTAGATGCCTTCAGATTCATCCACAACTACTGCAACAAACTTCATACACAAAACACTTTTCATCAGTCCATCCAGACTGTATAGACACACACAGTAACTCTGAAACTAGTAATCCGAAGCACCAAACCATGAACACCATTGATAGAGAATAGATAAAATCATTACAAGCCTTCTTCTAGATCCACAAGACTAGAAAAAAACCAGTGGAGGACTGCGGAGCACATACATTTCTCCCAATCCATAGACAAACAACTCTACTAGACCAGTTCACACACCGATGAACACAACTTTCACTCTTCATCAAACCAACAACAATAATCTAGGATATATCACCCAAGGATTCCCATAAACAATACTTCAGATCCAAACAAGCATAGGATCAACATAGAAGAAATGTAGAGCACATTCTGAACACACACACAGTTTTGTCTTCACAATTTATTAATTTTCTCAAAAGCACTTGGTAACTCATCATATCAGCACACCTACAATGCCATAAAGATAGCTCCATGTACTCACAACATTTCTACAATATCTCAACTATACATGCACCACCTGGAATCACTTGTTTCCTTTCTCTATACTGTGCGTACATCAATGAAAACATTAATGACAACACCACCATACTCATTCATACTTGCAACACATTCCATGTTCATCATTGTTTGTTTTTACTTTTTGACATCTATGAGCATTCAAGGGGGGTTCGTTTGAAAATTATCATTATAACTTTAGCTGCTCTTGACACATTTAACTTAGAAAAAGAGCACAAAAAGCACTTTTAAACCTCCATTGGAATAGTAAAAACAACAAATATTTTCTTGGTTGTTTTATCCCCTAAACAAAATCTCTTGCTTAATCTTCAATTGCTCTAATCATAGTTTTAAGTTTTGTATCTCAACATTTTCTTCTTTCTCATTTAGTGATGCTCTAATTGCAAGTAGCAATCCAAACACAAGCCAATTACCCTTTGTTTCTCTAAAGTAATCACTACAAACTTATTGTCAACCCCTCTATGACTGAGAAAGAACTTCAACTTCACCCCAAATTAGCAAAATTCACTTAGATATGACATATATTCCAAATGAAAATGTCAGTTAAGGTCTAATATGGTGAATATCTAGCAATTTTTGTGGCTAGAGATGAAATAAAATATGCCACGAAGGCTACACAATGTTCCTAGTGTTCATATGCATTAGGATTGACGAAATTATCTATGTGTAATTGATTATAAGGATTTTATCTCAAACATCCAATACCATGCATGCTATTTAGTCTTATGGTGTGTCCTAGTGCACTTATGCATTAGGAATAATGACATTACTTATATGGCTAGTATACATGAAACTATTAATTCATGCCTAGTGTGCTTGTGGATTCACCATGGTTGAGTCACATCAACTCTAGTGTGAAATGGATCAAATTTTATATGTCATATATGGTATCCATTAAGGTTCAATGACATAGTATCATTCATGCCTTTAGAATGAAGCTTTTATCATGAATATAGTTCATCAAACTCTTACATTATGTGTCTAGTGTGCTTAACCATGCATCATGGTTAGCAATATTTATTATAGTTTGTTTTGATTGTATTAGTTTTATTTTAAGTTTGAATGGTGTATATTGTTAGAACACAATGATCTACTATGAGGGGGGTGAATCAATAGATATTAAAACTT
>VDFB02000363.1:102449251-102466581 GCA_007258455.2 Sequoia sempervirens | reverse complement strand
AAGATGCAACAAAGGAATATTGAGTTGCAGACTGAGGCGGATAGGTTAAAAACAAGTAGGGAGACAAGTGCTCCAGGGATCAGAACATTGCCTTCCACATCAAGGTTAGTGCCTCCTGCTTCTCCTATTATGTCTACACCAGGGTCTCTTAGTCAAACTCCTTCTCTCAGCCCTACTTTAGAGCTAATTGATGAAGAAATGGAATGCTTTGTTGATCCTTTGAAGAAGCAGTTAATGCACAAAATTGTAGAGTTATAGGCATCCTTGAGGGTGAGTGAGGAGGGAATATTTTTAAAGCAAAGGGAGGTTGTAAATGTTGTATTGAGGCATTTAAATGAGAAAGTTGATGACAGATTGTCATCTATGTATTCTTTATATTCTTTATTATTGAGTGCAATAAAGAATATTGATAGGGATTAGGAGGTAGTAGTACCATTAATTGAAAGATGGATCCCTAGGGCCAATGATCTAGACATAATGTATAAAGCCTCAAGGTTTGATGTAAATAATAGGCCCCAATCATTAAGGCCTACTCAAGTGTTAGTTAAGTCATTGCAAGGTTTTCAGACCTTACCAGATGACTTGAGTAGGAAGATCAAAGAGTTGGTAAAGAATTTTGATGATTGGAGTGATACATTGTTACCTGACATAATTGATGAGCAAGCAAATATCAGGTCACTCCAGCAATGGCAGGATCGGGCAAATGAAGTCATCAATTGTCAAATTAGGCTAATTTGTGATGACTCGGATTATGATTTATTGGTGAGCTGTATGTAAAAAATCATTAGCACCACTTCATTCTTTGAATCTTTTGAAAGAGAAGAAAATCAGGTGGCAATTAAGTATACACCTTATAGTGTCAAGGTGAAAGAGGTAATCAATTTTGATTGCCCAACTGATGAGGAATACCAAAAATGGGTAAATGTATATTTCACTGACGAGGAGTAAAAAGGAGTAGGCTATTAATAGTTGAAAAATCAGCTGTGGCCGTTACAACAGATTCTAGTGTTGTTTTTGGTGATAGTCTTGGCATGGAATTCTTGAGGTTTTTGCTGCCGCATCAATCATTCTCAGCGGGCATGATGAACAAGAGGATTCTCCAGGAAATTGTTGTAACAAATTTTTGGAATGTTACAAAGTGGTCCAATTGGTTGGTGACGCGTGTGCTTTCTAGCCTAATGCTTGTTTGGTCCTTCATTTCTATAAGAAGGATTTCAAGGCCAAAATTATGGGTTAGCAAGTGATATATTTTTTGGTCAAGTCTAGGTAGAGTTGCAAAGAAAATTGTAAAGTTCAATGGTTTTAGTGAAAATGCAATTTAGGTTTTGAGTCATTCTGTAGTAAGTTTTGAATTCATGGGGGTCTGATGTTTTATGACAGTACTGACATTTGAATTGAAATGATTAATTTAAACTCATGTCTCTCCATTGTGCGTGCATATCTGAATTTTGAATAAGATAATCAAGGGTTGTCTCATTCATCTCACTATTGTGGTGTGTATGATTTTTGTTTTGGTTTTAATTCAAGGAATTAATTAAAATGCTTGAATGGGATTGTAGGTGGATATGTTTTGTATAAGGATTTGATAAGTAGTATTGGGTTAGAATACATGTTGATGAAATTGTAAGGAAATATTCTCAAGGATCTTATATACATTATGTATTAAATTTGTCATAAACCCTTAGACGTTTATGAATTTGACTCCTCCAATGGATATATGGCATTGACCTAAGTTGTACTAATTTGTATGGTTCAGTATTTGTTTGTATTTACCTAGAGCTTGCTACAAATTGCAAATCAATGATTATTTTATACGGTGAAGTGTGTTGTAATTATCTCATGCTCCAAATAGTTGATATTATTAATGAACAACCAATTCTATTCAGTATTATCCTATTATGTTGAGCTATTAAATGAGATTATCTATTGTTGTTAATGTTGTTTATGATAATGGTGCAGAGGTTGTAAACATATTAAGGGAACACCCTCTCGGGTCTTGCAGAGCTCAAAGTGTAGGAGGTCTTTTAAAATCCTCGTCAATTGGTCTAGGTCCTTCGAGCTTCCCTCAATTGGAATTGGAAATTCCATAGGTAGAATAGAAGACCAACCTGGTTACAGTAAAAACAACCAACACATCACATTCTATGCTTCACATACTATAGGATTAAAAAAAGAAAAATTGAATTTCATGAAGTTTTGGCCAAGCTAAGGTAGTCAGACATACGAGTTTTTTTATATTTTTTAAAAGTTGTAATAAAAAATTCATAATTAATTATTACTTGGAAAATTACACAAAATATGCATCACATCGGAACATGAGTCCTCTAGACTTATATCTAAAATCTTATAAAAAATTATTATCATTTTATTGTAGGTTAGAGTGGATCTACAAAACCTACTACATTTTTCCCTCCTGAATTTAAGTACCCACTTGCATGGAAATTTAAATTTTTCACCAAATAGATTTTTTAAACAAACCTAGTAGTTTAGAAACCATTCAATTTGCTACTGATTCTATTCTTACATATTTTTGAAATAATATAGATAACTTATTCAAATTTTTACGTCAAGTTGCCTAACTCTGATTTTTCTAAATTTTTTGCCACTTAAGGGCCTATTTTTTCCATGATGATCTTGCACATACCCAATCATATGTATATTCTTTTAAATTTATAAAATTTAGAATTTAATCAAGACAGTTAAATTAAGCATAACTCACAATTCCCAACCCATTGAATTTTCACAATATAATTAAACAATAGTTTATTTCATTTCCACTCTCATTCTATTTTTCCCTTTCGCTAAAACATAGAAAACATTATAATAATAAATCTCATAATCATTTAAATTCCTAATATTTCATTTGCAAAAAAATAGAATTTAAACCATTAATTAAAGTAGACATTCATCGATCATTCACAACACATAGGGATTCCAGAATAAATCTTAAATTGGATTCAAGTTCACATAAGGTCAAATATGACACATACCCTACTCAATTCGAGTACAATCAGGGAATGGATAGGGAGGCCCAATGTGACATCTTTGAATTAACCACAATTGGAGAATGACTTAGACCTTTGTAGCTAGGTGGAGAAATTTAACTATGTACTTGCAACCATTCAACAAATGCCAAGGGTACCCTCTCACAATATATATAGTCAAAGCACAACATACTCATCCCAATGAGGTCCAATATCATAAGCATAAAATAAAATTTGTACATCTATCATATAAATAATTTCTTCTAAACATCAATAATTAGGATTACATTTAATCACAACACAAATAATGCATATCACTGAACTAAAGCATAATGATAGACAAAACATGTAAATATATAAAATTCCAACAACTGACATGTTGAGGAACCTCATCTCAAACATGCGGTGGTTCATGCACACCATTTAGAACCATAAAATAATCATGAGGAAATGATGAAGCTAAAAAACCAATCTAACATTAACAAGATGCAAATGGGAGGGGCACTATACATTAAGGGGGAACCTAGGATTGGTTGGTGCTAGTTTCCTCTTAAGGAATAAAGAGGGTAAGTATCTCCATGGTGAGGCTTCATTTTTAGCCATGGAACCAATAACAAATTTGAGTTGGAAGCACTCTTTAAAAGTTTGAGTATGACATCCAAAATGAGTCCTAAGAAGTTGATTGTGGAAGGCAATTCATAGGTGATCATTTCAAGGCTTCCCAAGGGTACAACTCATAACTAGAAACTTAACAACATGATAGTGGAATCTTGTTCTATATGGGAAATTATGTATTGCTCTCAGACTTTCCATTGAAACCAGTGGTGGTTGAAGCTCCATTTCACCAATGGGAACAAAGGCCCCCTGCCCAAGGCCTCCATACCCAAGGTATACCCCACCACCTAAGGCGGGAGAAGGCTAATTAATTTACAAAATTCCTAGTGAATTTAAGTTCTAGCCTTCTTCATTTATTAGCCTTGGTAAGTGAAAGAATTGATGCTTTGAATGGATTCTTCACTATCTTAACATGGCCCCTAATTCCTATCTATTATTTTTCATATGGATACTTGTTCTTGGTTTATTGCTTAGTATTGTTCTAAGGTTGTCTCTAGTTAACTAGGTGAACTTATAATATATTTAGTTTTCTCTTGGTTGAGGACCCCTAGAGAACCCTCATTTAATTGATAAACAAATCTATTACTAAAAAAATATAAGAATGGTGCATAGAGAAAAACTCTAGAGGTAGTGCATAGTTGTTGGGGTTCATTGAAATACAAGGAAATAAAGCATGTGACCTAGTACATATATGTCTAAGCTAATAAATTTTATATAATTCAAACTCTAGTTAAATGAAAGGAGTTGTGAATGATAAACATAAAAGAAGATCAAAAGTATAAATTGAAGAAACATAAGATGAAATAAGGCTTACCTTAGAATTGATGTGATGTGGATGTTAACTGTTGTGACACAATGATAGAGAGACACAAAGTGAAATCTAGAATTTGATCTAATGTTAGAGACTTAATATGACTAAGTGTTGAGAATTTTAAGACTTGGGATGAGACTACACATGTGATCAAGCCCACTTGACATGCTTCTATTCTAATGGCATGGTTTCATCTTGAGCAAAGACAAACCCTTCAATACTTGCAATAGATGTTTGCATAATGTATATAGCTATGTAAGGAAAATAGTTTGGTGCTAAGAAGCTTAGTTGGGATGTAGTTTGTTATAACAAAGGGGAAGAGCTCAATCAACTTTCTCATTAGTAGTCAAGGTTTTGGATTAATTCAATAGAGATAAAAACCGGAGAGTAAATTATAGATACCAAATATTAATGTATACATTGTAGAACTCAATAGTTGAACCTATAATTGACATGTTATATTTTTCTAATTGACAATTAGATGCTTTGCATTATATAAATGAAGAAATAGTAGTAAACTTAGTACTCTAAATAGATGAAGGGAGAGGGTACCAACTCCAAGCTGTTAGAGAGGACAAGAAGATGAGAAAAAAATACCAAATTAAAATGAAATCAACCCAAATTTTAAAAAAAAAAATAAAAAAAATTGATCAATTAAATTTTAAAGCCATACATTAAAGATATCCATGCAAAGTGGAAAAAATTAAGACTATGCCACCATTAAAAAAGCTAATTAAATTTAATATAAATTCACTTCTTTCTAACCACACTCAATAATCCATCATTAAAAATAAGAGAATAAGTAAATCTAAATGTTATTTAAATTCATTTAGAAAAACATATACTGCATTAAACAAATTCCAAATCAATTAAATAAATAAATAAAATAATAATAATAATAATAATAATAAATTCAACCCCAAATAAGAATTTGCTTGGATCCACCCGTGAGAACACAAGTTCTCATGACAGGAAGGGTGAAATCTAAGTTGAATCTTCTGTACTGTGGGTCCAGTGACGTGGCAGCGAAATTAGCATGCAATTAGGAATCCATTAACTAGACAATTCTAGAAAGAAGCAGCTAAATTGCCTTTAATTGCTACCTTTATAATTTTATTCCCGAGAAAAATAGGAGTTATTACGCCTTCGCTCACTTTGTCAACAAGGGTTCACAAGCCCTGAGAGGCCATTAGCTAGACAATTCTAGAAAGAAGCCGTGCATCATTTTTTGTCTTTTTTCCTCGCCGCAATCAAACTCAAATATCGCTGCACTTCCCTCTTCTTTCGCGTACGAGAATTCTCATTATTTCGCCATGCGAGTGGCCGGCAAACACACAAGACTTTGCGGGAGGAATCAATTTGTCGGTATTTTTGTGTTTATTTCTTTTTGAAAAATTGATCTCCGCTCTTTTCAGTGAAGTTAACAATAACTATTACGTAATTATCCTTTTTCTTTTTTAAAATATTTTTCTTGTAAAATAATAATAGTTTAAGTGTATTATATTACAAGATTATAAAGTTATGACATGTATAATATGCAATTAAACTACAAGTGATTTACTTAATTATGAATAATATAATAATTTTAATATTAATAATATATTACTATTATTAATAATAATACATAAATAAAAAATAGTAATATAATAGTAAATATATAACAAAAATTAATAATATAATATTATTATATAATAAAATATATAGAAAAGGAATACTAATAATAATATATACTACTTATCTGATTTCAATCCTTATCTTAAACACAAGTAACGAATAAATCTTACTGAATACCACCCTTAATTGATCCAAAATCCAAACCCATTTAATTACCAATATGATATAATACAATATCAATCAAATATAATATAATATATAATAATATAATAATTATTATATTATAATAAAATATAATAATATAATATAATTAATATTTTTATAACATAATATAGTAGTGGCATGGTTTGATGGTTAAGTTGTTGTGTTGTTATTCTTACCATCAAGGTTCAAAATCCATTAGGGATGAGGTCCCCCATTTGTGACGTCACTAGTTCATAGGTCCGGGTCAAAAACATTTACCACTCTTAATAAATAATTATATAGTCTAATTTGAATCTTTTGCACGAGCCATGGGGGATGTTTTTGAAGAAGAGGTCCTCAATTTATGGCCTCTCATAATGTGGGTGAAGCTAAAAGTCCCCACTTTTACCCATCAAAAAGAAAAAATATATTATACCATACTTCAATATTTACATTATATAATATGATTTAAATATATACAATAAATTTTAATATAAATATAATCTAATCTAATATCTATCCCAATTATTAATAATATAATAATCATAATATAACATAATGAAACTTGATATATTATTTCAAACCCTCAAACACCCTTGCCGCATAAAATGATGATATTAATAATAATACTATTATTATTATTATAAATAAAATCTTTTTTCTAAACAATTGACCTCATATATGTGCGATTGCTAGTTTATTCTCAAGTGAAGGAAGAAAGTTTGTTGTGTTCTGCGAAGCCGGATTGCATTCGCCGACGTATCCAAGTATAAAAGTAAGTTTATAAAAGTAATAACAAAAGGAATAAGAACCGTCGCTTTATACTAAAGTAAGTTTATAAAAGTAAAGTTTATAAATTTAGAAATGTAATAAAAGAACTTACTAAATTTTATACTTTTGAAATTAATATACTTCAAATTAAAAAATATTCAAGATTTTTTAAAAATAGGATGTCCTTTTTTATATAGACTTATTTAAGCAATCTTTCTAAAATTTAGATAATTAAGTATGAATGGACTTTGTTAAATTTACTATCACATATAAGTTTATATATTAATATATACAAAAATTAAAAACAAAAATATTATTTCATATCATTATAAAATATTTTATGACATTAGATTAATAATTAAATTATAAAAGAATGAAAAATAATTATTCTTTTTAAAAATTCTAAATTAACAATTTGAAATTAGAAATTAGAAAATTAAATTACAAAAATCTTAAATTTACAATTACACAAAAATATGTTTCTAAATTTATATATTTAAATCATAAAAAATATTCAATTTTTTTTAAAAAATTGAAAACATTGAAAAAATATGCATATTCTATTTTATTCAAAATCAATATATATCTATAAAGAAATATTATAAATTTAAGGTTTCACTAAATATTTTATTATACAAAAATATAGCACAACTTAAATATGCATCTAATAGAAAGACTTTTCATAATAAGTGCACATCTGTTAAACAATTAAAAAATTAAATACAAAGAAAATATATAAGAAATTTATTATAACAAATAAAAAAAAGATCTTAAATTAATATATTTAAAACTAGCATATCTATCTTTAAAAAAAATGCAATAAAAAATTACATTTACACTTATCATATAGTTAGATTACACTTATCATAATTTATATAATATTATTATTAAGGTTATGGTTATATTACAATTTAATTAGGGTTAATATTACAATGTTGTCAAGGTTAGGGGTTAGATTAGTATGAGGGTTCTAGGATGTTCAAATTAGGGTTAGGGTTTGTATAGTGTTACAATTACTATTACAATTCAATAAGGATTAGGATTAAGTTTGACATTATGATTTATTTGGGGTTAGAGATGGAGTTATCCTTTAATTATGCTTATATTTTTGTTAGGGTTAGGGTTCATTTAGTAATGTATTAAATATATTATTATAATATTTTAAATATAATGATTTATAGGGAGTGGACCATGGTTAGAATTACAGTTAGGGTAGGATTGGGGTTAGAATAAAGTTTTAATCTAATTAGGGTTACATTCAATTTTAATATATTATGGGTTGCCCCAAAATATAGATTAATGGTTATAATCACATAATAATCACTTTAAGTTTAACCCTAATATGAATATAATAATCACAAAAATTAGAGTTCAATCTATGATTAGAATTATGGATGCATTAAGAAGAGGATTGGAAGGATATAGATTGCACATGGAACCTCTCAAAAGGAAGGTAGGTGGCAAGAGAATAAAAAAACCAAGAGTAGGAGAGTAGAGGAGTTAAAATGAGTAGTAAATAGGATTAAATCACAAAAGAAATTAGTTGGAAAAAATAGACTAATAATATATAGAGAGAAATGAAAAAATAAAGTGTAGGTTTAAACTTAATTGAAAAAAATAAAAATGGTACACTGCGCTTTATAATTTAATGATATATTTTAATTAAACTAATATGTTTTCATTTATAACATGATATACTATCACATTATATTAGTGTGATTAAAACTTGATGTAAAAATACACATAGTTAAATTCGAAGCACTTTTACACTTGAGTTCAATGTTTAAAAAATATATATTATTAACTATCACATTATAATATGTTTTTATGTAGTATGTAGTTATTTTTCCTTTGTCTTATAGTTTTAATAATGTTTCTTTTTAAAAATAATTTAAATGATCATCCAATATTTAAGTCAAACATTTACTTATTATTAATTTTCATGTGTTATTTGCATTGGATTAAATATTTTTAAAATATTTTTTTAAATAGAAATATAAATTTATAAGATTAGAAATATAAATAGAAATATAAATTCAAATAGAAACATAAATTTATAAGATTTAAAATATAAATTGAAATATAAATATAAATATAAATTTAGATTAGAAATATAGATAGAAATTATAAATTTATAAGATTAGAAATATAAATTTATAAGATTTAAAATATAAATTCTTCCCGCAGTTTTTCTAGGCTTGTGTTTCAAAGATGGCGGTGTAGTGTCGTGCAACAATTATGAAAAAATTTGAATTAAAATAGTTAAATTATTATTTTAGGAGTTTAAAAAATTAAATGTAAAAGAGTAAGAGTGTTTAATTTTTAAGGATTAATGTTGAAGAATAAGTTTGATATAATGTAGAGTTTTTTTGTTGTGGTAAATTAAAAATATATATTATTTTTAAATAACATGTGTTTTGTAAGATTTGATCTTGTCTATTATGGGAATGTTTTGACAGGTCTATAAATTGTGTATAATTGTGATGCTTGCACTTTGAGCTAGATTCTCCTAGATTGACCCCTTGCTTGAAGAAGATGTCATCTCATGGGCTGCAATGATTGCAAGATATGTACAACCTTCCCACATCTACATAGATTTTTAAGAGCAAACAATAAGTCACAATTTTTTTAGGATCCAAGTAAAAAAGTAACATCATTGTAAATACTCTAAAACCTATATCTGTATGTGATCTGTAAGGGCCAAGAAAACACATCCACACAGCTATCACATGTTTAATTTGCATCTTAATCATAAAATTTAAGGTGTCCTTGAAATATATAAATGCTCATCCACTAAACCTATATGGCTACATACACAAAGAACACAAGAAAAGCTTATATTGTTATGATATGTTTGAGAGTGCTTCATTATTTCAAATATTATGCTCGAACATCCTTGCAAAATCCATTTTGTGCATATCCTGCAAACGACACCACATTTCTTTGATGCACTTTTTTAAACAGTTCACAAGCCTTGTCTATGCTTTTCATTTTCCATACATTTCTATCAAAGCATTTCCAACTATATTATTTGAAAAAAATCCCCCTTCAATCAAATCTATACCGTGTTCCAAAACTCCCATTTTGGGATAGGCGGGGAGAATGCTGGCTTTACAACTACCAATTTGTTTTTCTTGACAGTTTCTTAATCTTTGTCAACAAATCCATTTTGTTCGTGTCCTGCAATCATAGCATCCAATGTGACCAAATTTCTTTTGAGGCACATTGTCGAACAGTTCACATGCCTTGTGTATGCTTGCACATTTTGCACACATGTTTACCACTCTGGTTGTAACTACATCTGACCAAATTCCTCTATCCTTTAGATGCTTTGATGGATGTCCATACCCTATTCCAAAGCTCCCATTCAAAACAAGCTACAAGGATGTTGACAAAGGTTGCAAGGTGTGGCTTTAAGCCCATCAGCTGCATATGCCTAAAAGTTTCTAAAGCCTTTTCAAGAAATCCATTTTGTGAATATCCTGCAATCAGGGCATTCCACAAGAACTCATTTCTTTAAGGAATTAACTCAAACAGTTCATGTTCCTTGTCTGTCCATCAACATTTTGCATACATGTCTACCAGGGAAGTTGTGAATACATCATCTTACGAAACTCCTCTATATTTTATCCTATAAATGGTGTGCATAGCCTATTCCAAACCTCCTATTTCAACACAGATAGGGAGGATGTTGGCAATGGTTGAGGACTCTAGCTTTACACCTACCAATTGCATTTGTTTGAAAGATTCTAAAACCTTTTCAACATACCCATTTTGTGCATTTTCTATTTTTTTGCATATAGTGTGCGACAAGCTCTGGAAACCCATGTCTTCTTATCCTACAGTAGCTAACTTCTATAGCGTGGGAATTTAAGCTATGCGTGGGTGGGTGAGTGACACCATTAAGTGGCCAAAAAATAGTGGAAAACTAATAAGATTGATGGTGCACTTGTTTTCAATCATTGGCTAGGTGTTGTGGAAAGAGGTCAACCGTTGATTTCAAAATTTAGGTTGATCTCTCTCAAATTGGATACACCTTCGATGTAAAATATATAGGAATATGTGTGGAAATGAGTGTAATAGAAAGCTAATTATAGTAAATATGTGATAATGAGAATGTATAGATAAAGTGGAGTTAAATGGATACAAATGAGTGAGTGGAGGATTGGATGGTGGAAGAAGGGATTGAAAAATGTGCCCACCTTACATGGGAGTGCTTTTGTCAATATGTATGTCTATTAAAATTGTTCTAAAATTAAATTGGAATTAGCATGGTTATTCAAATTTCATTATTAAAATAGATAAAAATAATTATAATTGTTTTTTTAATAAATGTATAAAAAATAAAAATATATGGATACTTGATTACTACTTTTTAAACAAGGTTGCGTAGAAGATTTTTTTAAATGTTATTTAGTGATTTTTTTTCATTATGAAGTGAAAAAGTCCCTAGGTTGAATGCCTATGGGATAGGTTCATGTTGGGACCTATTTTTGGAGATTTGGATAAGCTTTGTCCCTCCTAAAGTTCATATGAAGAAATTTTACAAGATTTAACTTGGCTATGAAGCAACTTGACTTTAAGTCATCAAATCTCTTTTACCTAGGTTCATACATCCATCTTGGTATATTTTATCTATAAAACTCTTGATGTTTGTGGGAGTTACATTCAAAGTTAGGGCTAGAGTTCAATTAGAGTTACTTGGTTATGCGACAATTAGGGTTAAGGTTCAATCGAGATTCAATTAGGCTTAAGATTTAATTAGGGTAAGGGTTAAGGTTAGGGTTGGGGGTAGGGTTAAATTAGGCTAAGGGTTAGTATTAGTGTTAGGGTTAGGGTTCAAGTAGAGTTATGATTCAATTATAGTTATGACTAAATCAAGATTATGATTTAATAAAAAAACAATATTCCACTCTTTCACTCTTAAGTTTTATGAATTTTAACTTTCTATTGAATATGCACATCTTAGTGTGATGATCAACTATTTGGGTAAGCCAGGAGTCAGTGACAACCAATTTGAAGTTTGGGTTTTCCATCTACACTTTTTCAAATTTGAAAGACACTCTTCTAGGGAATTTGTCCTTGTCTATAAGCCAGTAATCCAAACCAACTTCAAATAGGGTTCCGATTAGGGTTCAAATAGATTTATGGTTAGAGTTAAGCTTCAATTTGGGTTAAGGTTCAATTGATTAAAAATAGACGTCTTGAGAAGGATATCTCTCGACGTACTTTACATATATTTTTAAAATATAGGTATGCTATCTCAAGTGAAGGAAGAAAGTTTGTTGTGTTCTGCGAAGCCGGATTGCATTCGCCGACGTATCCAAACCGACCGTGTGTAAGGACTTGAAAAATCGCGCTCATTTGACTCTTTGCTCGAACTGCTTCACACGCTATGCCGAAAGTAGCTCTTTACTGTTGTTAGTGGTTTCTTTATAAGCACACCGCGTTTACAACTTTGCGTACTTCACCACCTTAGTGAGGGTTGCTGTACCTTTGGTGAGCTGCGCCTGGGAAGCGACTCGACCCTGTGACCTGCGTTTTCATTTGAAAATTGTGTTCTGTGCGAAAAATGGAGAGGATCGCTGTGATTTGCTTTGCTGCAATGGCGTTGTTCGGGAGCGTGGTTGCACAGACGCCTGCGCCGTCTCCTTCCCCGGATTGTCTGAACTACATCGCAACGCTTGCGCCGTGTTTGAAGTTTGTCACGACGCAGAGTAATCAGAAGCCGGATAAGGATTGTTGTACTGCGCTTTCAACGGTTGTTGCAACAAAGGTGTCTTGTATGTGCTTGCTGCTGGATCCTAGTAATTATCTGGGGTCGAAAATAAACAAAACACTGGCTTTGGCTCTTCCTGCAGCTTGCAATGTCAAGATCTCGCCTGGCAGTAAATGTGACACAGGTAAATCGTTCTCCAAACGCAGTGTGTACTCTGAATGCTTTTTTTCACAGGCTGACGAATTTAAGCTACGAATAACCTGCTTTATAACTCATTTTTTCATGAGAGGACTCTATTTGCCTTCATTTAAAGACATCAAATTTTTTACTTTTGAATTTTTTCTTTTTCTTCATCAACATTTCACTACATTTCTCTTTTATGTTGAAAATAGATAATAAAATATGATCTAAAATATTGATAATCTTTTTTACCTTTAACTCAAACAACTCCAAGTTTAAGCACTGGATCCAGCAATTACTATCTTGAATTCATGTTTTTATGTGCTCGGTTTTAGCCTTCTCATTATGGTCGGTTTTGTACTGTTCTTTTATTTCCAAGGGTTTTTTTCTTTCTGTTTGCTCGGTTTTAGACTTCTAGTTATAGGATTACCAGTAGATCGTTTAATGTCTGTGCTGTTTCCAAAATTGTTTGAAAATTAGGTTCTCAGTTGTAGAGCTATGGATGTTAGGCTGCATTTGGTAGTGTCTGTGGATTTAGTAGTTTGATTTTCATGTTATGGTGCATTTAGTGGCGTCCGAAAATATAAATTAATCGTTGTTTAGTGAATCCAGCAAGGGATTTAGCACTTCATATTTTATGTTTCGGGGGCCATTAAATTTGTTTTAGCTTCTACTTTGTTTTAAATTAACCTATTTGTTTACTGTAAGTTCAATATTTTTGGTTTTGTTTTGGGTATTAACAAGGGTTTTACTATGTTAAATGCAACTAGTCCTGGCACTTTTGTGGCTAACACACCTGGTACACTCTCTTCGCTAGAAATGTGAATTTGGCTTTCTATTAAAGTAATTGTTATATAAATATTTAGTCACTACAAGTCTGCAAGTATGGCTACTAGTCCTACTACCGCTCTTCTAGTTGTCCTCTGTCCGATAGGAAATTATTTTCAAAGATAAGGATTTTTCGTTTTTTTTTTTTAAATTCAGTAATTATTAGCCGATAGACTATATATAGAGAGAACTTTCTGTCTGAAACTAAGTTTCATGTCCAAAATGTCCTCCACCACTTAGATTACTGCATAAGATCTAGTGGCCAATAGATTCACCTAATAATATAAGATACATTTTTCCATATACCCATTTGATATACTACCATCTCCATCCCATGAACTATAACAACTTTCACTACCTTGAGGACATAGTGTGACCTCAGATAAGCATGCATCAATGGGACCTGCTAACCTCTAAGGTCTATTTATATTTGTTGGAAGGAAAATGTATCAAGTGTTTTTGCATATTCATTCATATTTTTATTCTTTTACATTTGTTTTCAGTTTTGTTTGAGATTAGAAGTCTCAATTTAAATCATCTTTGTGTTTTTAAGGTTGAACTATCAATCTCCATGATGTTACAGAAGTGGCCTCTATGTTCAAATAAGAATGTTCACACATAAAAGAGATTGTAGGAAGATCCATAGTTGAAGTTGAAAAAAATTAAATATTATGCATTTAATTAGTTAAAGAGATTGACACTTTTACATACCAATTTTGGGCAATTCCTTCTCGGCTAAGATAGGAGGGCAAGGGCCAAACCCCGTGAACAAAAATATTATCGATAGGATGCTATGATATTGTCTAGAATCTAGATTACATGTTGTCTCTTTGAATATCACAACTAACCCTTTTTGTTTTACATATGTGGAACTATCCTTTCTTGAGGACCATGTCTACATTTTTTTTCCATGTTATTCATTTGGGTTCCCATTTTGCAGTAATCCCAGGCGTTCATATTAGGGATCGCCCTAGAGTCTCGGTGTATATCATTCTCTCAGTTCTTCCATGATTATTTTTCTTCCTACATAGCCTGGTATTCAAAGACCTATTTAAGGATGCCACTAAGCACACTTGTGGTATCCAAAAGATTGACAATTCAATTTTTCAATGTGGATTTAGTTGTAAGAATACTACTAGTCAAAAAAGAGCCACCACACTATGTCCATAATGGTTGAAGGGAAGAAGGTTCCTCTATATGAAACAAGTGGGGGCCTGAGTAATTTTGATGCATTTGGTGGAATTTCTTTGGAACTTGTATTTAACATATGATCAAGGGATTATGTACTAAGTAAACTAGTTAACCCTAAGTTCCAAAAAGACATACAATTATTACAATGGTATATATTTCTCTTAAGAACAACTATGGCTCAACAATTTCTATTATTCATTTGTTCTATTTCATAAATCTATATATAGTGGCAAGCCATGAATTCCATGCAATTGCTCTTATCACTTATTCAAGAACATGGCAAAGTTATATAATTCATTTGTACTTCCTACTATTTGTGTTTGATTGTGTTTAGGTTTTAATTTTATAACAATTTAGTTAATATTTTATTTGTTAATTTTATTTATTGCATATGGATGCCCATCATATTACCTTACCAATAGCTTCCATTACCTATATTTGTAGCTCATGGTCAACATTATGCAAAATATGAAAGCATAACAAGATGTGGTATATGTTTTAGAAAATACCTTAAAAGAAAGAAAATGTAAAATAAATGGAATGTGGAAACATAGGCAAGCCACATGAACTATTTCATAAAATACCTCAAAAGAATGTCATACACACACACACACACACAATTGACCAAGTGTACCATTTATAATATTTTTTTCTACCCACAAATTAAAACTTAGCATAACTAGTTGGAAAATAAACAAGAGAATCTTTGCATCAATTTGCTCATCCTATAGATTTTGGGAATGATGTTGTAGATAGATTTTTTACATTACAAATTTTAATGGGAATTCCCAATTACTATAACTTGTACATTTACTACAAGGAAGGAAACTAATTCATTTGATGCAAGCAAATGTAATAAGGAAAAATGATATTGTTTCTCTCAAGGTGAGGGGAAAGATAGAATGTGACATTTGTAGCTCCCAATCTAGTAAAATTGTCTCTAATTTCCTTATATTTGAAATTATTATATGAAATTTAACTTGTGTTGGTATTCTCTATTTTCATGGAAAAATTTTTTTAATGTCACTATTATTCTAAATATCTGGAAAATCATTTCTCTATATGTTGCTCTAACACACATAGTCCATGTCCTTCACTAGTGGTATTTGACCTAGATCACTAAAGAGGATTACTAAAGATACACCAGATAGAATTTGATTATGATTAGGAAATTATTCACATTACTTCTTGGCAATGCATTCCAACAACCTTGGATTCATTAATACCATGTCATCACTTATAGAATAAATTACACATTCTCCTAAAATGTTTCTAGTGTTTTCTCTCATAGAGGATTTATCTCTTTTACTAGAATGTGAAGAGACTAAAGTATAGAGGATGCATGTATGTTGAATGCTACAACTCCTATTGGTGTAGGCCATAACAATGATGATCTATCATGTCATAATACTAGTGAATGGGATGATTTGATAATATTTATCAGTTGAAATTTCGTAGTGCATATATTTCCTTGTATGATTAATTTAAGCAATACTTGTATTTTTATACTATCTAAGTTATAATTATATCCAAGGCTTTATATTTCATAGTAGATTATAAAGTTTATAGTTTTGGGCACCCTATTCCAACATGTGGGAGGTAGTATGTTGAACAATTCGAGTCAATGTATTATAACATTGAAAGTTGTGACATAAGAATCATTAAATGGTTGATGAAACCCAATTATGTTTAAATCCCATGCTATCCAAGCATGTTATGCTCATTTAGTTGAATAGGTAAACCTAGGTACAATGCTAATAAGAATTTCCATTCAAAATTATTTTGGTGTGCCTAATATTCTCTATAATAGGAAGAGTCAAAATTACTCTTAAAAATATAAAGGAACACTAGGATTCATCCATAAATCTCCTAGCTAATAATTAATATAAAATCAAAATGGTCAAAAACCTTATCTTTATGATGAAACCAAACAAATCAACACAATATTTCATTTGATTAAATATGATTTGAAAGATGCTAGTGTATAACTCAAATATTTTCCAATTGCATATCAACTAGCATATATTCATAACAAAGAGCTTGAAAAAGAGAAGCTTTATGAATTTAGGGGAATGATATGTTTAATTATAATCAATTTAGATTAAAAGAGAGGAATGTAAAAATGAATCATTAAAAATTATTCAATTTCTAATTTTTCAAGAAAAATCTAAGAATCAATGGTTTATAAATCATTTGGTTTCAAACTATCCATTCTTTAATCTATTATGACATTCTTACATATTTAGCTATTCTTACATATTCATATACTAATTGAAACACCTTATAATTTTCATATACTAGTAAGGATTGGATTGTCATATTTTATGATGCTTACTATATTTTTGGTGTTATAAGCTAGTGGGATAAAATATCACTATCCAAGTAGTATAAGGTCAAGAGACAATATTGAGCTAAAAATATGATGGATGAGAAG
>VDFB02000363.1:102435783-102449151 GCA_007258455.2 Sequoia sempervirens | reverse complement strand
GATGAATATTTTCATGGGGAGTTGGATTTTCTATTGAAAATTGGTTTTTAGAACAAAGGAAAAGTTTGTTATTGTGAAGGAAGAGAGAAGAGAGAGGCTTTTCCATTTCTTGTCACTAATTAATGGAGGATGATGCTTCTAGGTGTCTTCAACAGATTAATTGTGGGGCTCTTCTTCCTTCTATATCTTATCATTCCTTTCTCATTGTAAAGGGTTATGAATTTTTGTATGGGCTGAGTAGATAGAGAAATGTTGAGTCTGAGTCACAGTCAGAATATGCAATTGTATTGTTTCAATTGCATGAGTAAATATTAGTCGATTTGTGTAAGCAAAGCATCAAAGTCATCAAGTTGTCTCCAGATTTTTGAATTTTAATTTGAATATGAATTCAATAATACAAAGTATTTAGAATTTTTCATCTCAATTTCCCTGAGATTGTATTATTTGTTCATAGTTCTATTTCAAAGAAATGGTTAAATTACTTTGAGCAGATAATTGTTATTTTAAGTGTGTAGGGTGGATCTATAAGAATAATTTGAGTGACAACAAGAGTGGATCTATTGGTGTAATGCATTAGTGGTCTTGAATCCACTGGTTGAAGTCTATTTGCTGATGAGATTTTCTTTTCAATTCGATATTTGACTCCATGGCCTAGAATAAGGCACTTATTTGTCATTCAACTTAGTGCATTTCAGAAACAAGTTATTAATTCAAAATAATTTTAATTCCTATTGTTTGGTTTAAGTTTAGTGTTGAATTATGCTTCCCAATTGTTGGGTGTTGAGATACCAAAAATATAGCCAGATTTGAAGTTGGCAATTCCTTCCTTGGTATATTTTCATTGGGAATTATCTGTTGGGTATGTGTAGGATCATGATGGGCCAAAAAGTGGCAATATGATGGGTATGTGGCTGATGACTTTTTTTACCTAAAATTACTGCAAATGAAAGGGTTTTAAAGGATACTCAGCTTTCCATCAATATAAATTATACTTTACTTTGAATTTAATAAGTAATTATTAATTATTTATTTTCTCATTCAAATTACAACTAAAGTCCTCGATTGATAGGTCGATTGAAATCATCTATAACTTCAACGATATCACATTTTTGAATCCAAACATGTGTAACATTCTATAAGCCACATACTATAGGATTAAAAAATAAAATTTGAGTTTCATGAATTTTGACCAAATCAAGGTAGTCGCATATGGGTTTTGCTAAAACAGAATAATGTAAAATCATAATGAATTATTTACTTGAAAAAAATTACAAAAAAATATGCATCACATTGAGGCATGAGTCTGCTTATATGTAAAATCTTATTAAAAAATATTTTCATTTTATTGTGGTTAGGGTGGTCAGACAGACACCGGCTTCTTATTTTTCCCAAAAATTTAAGTACCATCGTGATTGAAATTTCAATTTTACCAAATAGATTTTTTAAAAATGTAAACCTAGTAGCTTAGAAACTACATTAAATTTGTTAAAAATTCTATTCTTACATATTGAAATAATATAGATAACTTATTCAAATTTTTACATCAAGTTGCCTAACTCATTTTTTTGAATTTTACACTTAAGGGCCTATTTTATTCATATGATGATCCCGGCATTGATACCCCGGCTATAAAAAGAAATGTCTATGCATAATTGAATTTAGTCTTTAGGCATTGTAAAGGGAGACCCACCTTGGTCTTGCAAAGCCAAAAGTGTAGGAGATTTCAGTCTTTGACTAAATCTTGTTAGTTGGCCAAATCCCTCTTTGAGTTTGAGCATAAGAAATTGGCTATTCTTTAGGATTCATTAGACTAGTTGATTTGGAACACTAACACACCCTCTCCCCTTATCTATTTAGAGTAGTTTGTCTACTACTATCTCTTCATTTCTCTCTATTTGATTGTCTCATCCTAATGATGGATCATGAAGTTTGATTTGAAATACTAATGTTATAAAATTTCACATAGCCAAATTCAAAAATATGTGATAATTTGTTATTATGGACTATTTAAACTTCATACTTTTAATTTTATTATGTTATATTTCTTAAGTTTAAAATATTCTTAATACATTTCTCAAAGTGTTGGTTATTTTAAATTGAATCGCGTCTATTGTTTTATTCTCTAGACTAAATTGTGATTATGACTTCATTTTTTTTGTTTTAAAATTAAAATTAAATTTTTTTGTGTCAACTCTTTTAGAGTATGATTGTTACCCATCAACCAACAACCAATTTTTTTTAATTGAATTTTTAAGGATCTTGCTTAATTACATCACCTTAGTTCATTCTAATCATCTAAATATAATACAGAGCATTTAATTGTCAATTAGGACAACATACCAAAAATGTATGTCATGTCAATTATAGTTTCAATTATTGAGTTCTAATATAAATACATTAATATTTGATATCTATAATATATTCTCTATTTTTTTTATCTCTATTGAATCAATCCAAAGTCTTGAAAACTAATGAGAAAGTTGATAAAGCTCTTCTCCTTTTTTATAACAAGTCCCAATGATGCTTCTTATCACCAAACTACTTTCCTTACATAGATATACATTATGCAAACATCTATTGCAGGTATTGAAGGTTTGTCTCTACTCAAGATGAAACCATGTCATTAGGATAGAAGGATGTAAAGTGGGCTAGATCAAATGTATAATCTTGTCCCAAGTCATCAAATTCTCAACACTTAGTCATCTCAAGTCTCTAACATTAGATCAAGTTCTAGATTTCACTTTTTATCTCTCTATCAAGTACTACCTCACAACACTTAACATCAACATCACATCAATTCTAAGGTAAGCCCTAATTCATCTTCGCTTTCTTTAATTTATAATTTTGATCTTCTTTTATGTTTATCAGTCTCAACCCCTTAATTTACCTAGAGTTAAAATTACATATAATTTATTAGCCTCTAAGATATATCTATAAGGTGTGCTTTATTTACCTACATTTTGTTGAACCCCCAACAATTATGCACTACCTAGAGTTTTTCCCTATGCACCATTCTTATATTTTTTGAGTAATATATTTGTTAATTATTTAAATGAGGATTCTCTAGGGGTCCTCAACCAAGAGAAAATTAAATATATTATAAACACCTAGTTAACTAGAGACAAACACAAATCAATACTAAGCAATAAACTAAGAACACATATCCATATAAAAAATAATAGATAGGAATTAGGGGGCCCATGTGAAGATAGTGTAGAATCCATTCAAAGAATCAAGTCTTTCACTTACCAAGGTTGATGAATGAAGAAGGATAGTACTTGAATTTTCTAGGAATGAACAAAAAAATACCTAATTTCTCATATATATAACAAGCTTCCACTATTGTGTTGTTAAGTTTCTACCTATGAGTTGTACCTTTGGGAAGCCTTCAAATGATCACATGTGAATTTCCTTCCACAATCAACTTCTTAGGACCCATTTTGGATGCCATAGTCAAACCTTCAAAGGGTGCTTCCAATTCAACTTTTTTACTAGTTTCATGGCCAAAAATGAAGCCTCATCATGGAGATAGTTAACCTCTTTGTTCCTTAAGAGGAAACTAGCACCAACAAATCCTAGGTTCCCCCATGATGCCCCATTAAAATTTATTCTTGGAGAATCTTGTCATGGGTCTCACATAAACTATATAAGATACATCTAACTTTCTACCATTATCCCCCTTAATAAGAGGAGAGTTCATCATCTACCATTTTTTGATATATGACAATCTAAAGGTGAAAAGTCAGAATTACTTTCTTTTAGAGTCATGATCCTATAAGCATGAACTTGATGGATTCAATCTTAGCCCAACATCTTTTTCATTGGTTTCTTTTTCTCTAAACATTTATTGTTTTATATCCAATAAAATGACCCAAATGGAAGACTCAAAGACCATATTACACAAATAACCAAATATATAAGTCCCACACAACCAACTACATAAGTGTTGATTTTAATTGAAAATAATTTTCTCTAATTTTAAAATTTTATTACACTTATTTTTTCTTATCCTTTTCATTGTTCTCAATTTATTTTTAGTACATAGGGTTTATTCCTTTAGTGGTTTTCATATTTCAAGTACCCCTTATGTGATTTTTATTGCTAGATCACATGCATGGACACATGTTAGCCTTCATTGATTAAATAAACTCACTACTTTTCCAAAATGATTTTTGATGATAATACTTCCTTTATGTCATATGATGGTTACTTGGGTCTAAGAATATCCTTCTATTTTAGAGATACATTTAGGATTTTCCTACTCTAATTTTTAGGTATTAATGATGTTCTTATACCTAATCATGATGATATCCTTATCTAACTTGTGATAATAATTACTTTATATCCATGGAATCATATGGTCTATTGATGGCGTATCTAGTGAGGGGCTTAGTGATAATTTATTTATTGACAAAAATAAATTATCCTCTCCCTCACATGAAGTTGATGATGGTTAATTATTAAATTCATGATTGTTTGGTTCATGCTATTTATAATACATATATTATTAAAGAAAAAATGATATAGGTTTTATAATTTTACATGATAGATAGCTCTTATCTTCATATTATGAGCATATACATAATAATAGTACATTTATGAATGTGTTTGGATATACTTTAGTTGGTAAAGAATGATAAATATTTGATTCATATAATATTTATTACACATTTATGGATTACTTCACTCTTAGATCTAGAGAATGCTTTCTTAGAGATTCTAGTTTGGTAATTCCTTATGAGGTATTATGTATTTATTTGTGTCATGTTGATATACCATTTTTAGATACCTATGATGAATCTACTATGGACCATTTTATTGCCTTCTCATGAAGCATATTTTGAGAGTTATGATAATTCATATGATCATCATGATATTTCACTTACATATGCATAATCAACATGAAAACCCTATGGATTAGACATGCATGAAGAAGAGGAATAATCTCACGATGATCTTTCATAACTTTTATTAGCATCATTTAAGTATCATATTCACATTGTTGATAATCCATTTCCATTACATCTTCCTCAACCCTTACATAAGACATGGATACTAAAAGGAAATATAACTGATAAAATAAACAAGAGAAGCTATTATAAATATGTTCAAATCAAATCTATAATAAAATAGGAAAAAAATACACAATAAGAACACTAGATACACTTTAAGAAACCCTTTTGATAAAACCCAAAAAAAATGCATCGCCACTTAATATACCATTAAATAGATGATTATATTATAGTGAAATTCAACTTTTGTTGAAATGATGCCTTCAATCATGTGCTTGACCTAAAATGAATATTTTTTTAGCAAAAAATACCAATTGGTTAATATTTGGTATTGGCTAGTTTAGTTCTAAAAAATATAATAAAATAATTAAGGGCCTAGATAACCCAAATCTTGTGTTTCATCAATATAATGGATGCAAAATTTGAAACGAAGAAAAATAGGTGCATCAAAATGGAACAAAGGAATACGAGGTTATGATGGATTTATCTTCATAATTTCATTTGGAAATGAGATACACACAAAGAATTGACTAACTATCTTTAAGAGAATCAATTCTATGGAGAAATCTTCAAATTTCCTTTTTGTGTCAGTATGGGGGTCTTGTTCAAACAACACTTTGGGGAGAAAAAATAAAAATAGTAAATCAACACAAAATTGCAATCTAACACTAGGAACAACAAGATTAAGCTCAATACTAATAGAACCAAAAAATATAATGCAAATCAGAGAAGGGAAGAAGCATGTGTATTGGTCACCAAAAGTTCTTTTCTGAAGCTGATATGGGACTCATTTGCCCAGGGGCAAATGGGTCATGAGTTAGGGTAAGGACTGCAACCTTCGAGAGCCTCTATTTTAGATCCACGTCTTCCAACTTGCCCAAGTTTTAGGTTTGGAAATCCAGAAATAATTTTTGTAAGCAATTTTCCATGAGAAGATAACAACTTTGACAACTTTTGCAATTTTGACAAGTTCTCCAAATTTGATCTTCAAAAGCTCTTCAAGATTTCTTCCACCTAAATCTACAATCATAAATCAAGAGGGAAAAATGTTTTATTTTTGGTGAATGGAGGTTTTCCTTGGTCAAACTTCATTTTTTTAATCAAACCTTGAAATGAATAAAAAACATGAAAGAGGGAATGAAGAATGAACAAAAAAATGTTACCACTCAATAAATCCTTGAATAGATCTTGAATGAAGGTTTACAACTTGCATGAAATGGCCTCAATGGATGTGGATTTTGAACTTTGAATCTTGCTTGAAATAGTGCTTTGAATGCTTGATAAAATCATGCAACCTACATCACCATATTAGCTCCAAAAACATGCATGATGCAAGAATACTTTGACATGACAATTGGATCTTGATTGTTGCAATAAATCTTCAATAAATATACTCTTGAATACCTTTTAAGTTCTCCAAAATTCTCTCAAATTTCTCTATTAGATCTTGAAAATTGCTAACTTGAAAATCTTAGGTGAAGCATAGTGAAATAACCTTATATTTATAGGTATGTTTCCTTCATTTCTCAAAATTCAAATATCACAAGCCAACATTGAAATATAGATTTGAATATGTTAAAATACCACTGAAAATGTAATTTAAATCTAGGTCCTAGGTCTAATGGAGGACCCATTCTCCCATGGACGAATGGGTCCTAGGTCCCTAAACCTAGGAAACACATTTCTCAAGGTAAATTGTTATGTTTAGGCATTAATTATTGTTGGGTTTCCCCTTCAGAAAATGTAATGAAATAGGCTTGGAAATGAATTAAAGGGCCAATTAAGAAATAATTAAGCTCAATTAATTAAAGGAGCCCTAAATAAGTGTGAAAATGTAAATAAATACATTTTACAATAGTAAATTAAGGCACAATTAAGTCCATTTTAAACTAGGAGGGCCCAAACAAGTGAGAAAATGTAGAGGGATACATTTTCTATCACTACATTTAGCCCCCACTTTAGTGAGAGGATTACCTTGTGTCAAACTCACACTAAAGTATACAATAAACATATGTATGCAAAAATGGCAAGATACTCAATCATTCAACATCAAAGACTTAAAGAAAGAGAAGAATAAAAAGGGCAGATCAAGGCTCAACTATCCAATGTGATGTGGAACACGTCTCAATTTTTTTTCCAAAAAAATTCACAAGTGGAACATTGGCTGTCCACTATGCAAACAACATGCATGCTCACACTGACTAATGGAACTCTAGCCAACCACTAGGTGAGCCCCCAAGTCTAGAAAATGAAAGAATCTTATTAGGCTCCCATACCATACCAAATCTATCCCTCTGATAACTTTAGTAAGGCACCACAAAGAAAAGAACAAAACTTTGTTCTCCATAAGGCCTAACAAGTTGTGGTATACTAAGCACTTGTGAACAAACAAGGCAAGGCTCCACTAGAAAGCAAAGTACTTTATGCTTGGTCTCCTTAAAAAGAGTTTGAGCTTCACAAGGTTAGCAAGTCATGTTATGCTAAACACATAAGAAAAAAAATGCAAATAAACATGTTGAAAGGGATTTCACTTAGTTCCTATAGGCATCCTCTTAGGTAACATCATGCCTAATGTCTCTAAGAGAGGACAAGTCTAGGATAAAAGATTCACAACTTAGGGAATGCAAAGTGTAGCATCACCACTAGGAGGAAATTTTTATGCCAAGAAAGGTCACACTCTTGAAGGACATCAAACCCAATGACACTACCAGAATAGGACACATTGCATGAAGTAAGAAGATCACACAATGAAACATAAGGTATGTCAAAATTTCAAAATAATAATGCCAATGTATTCCCCCACTTTAAAGAAATCGCTAACACAATTGATGTGAGCAATTTACTTTAAATTAGCCAATTATCAATGCTCACAATAAAGAGGACATGAGAGCTTATTTGGAAATCCCTATGCCAAGTTGAATATGTTTCCAAATTAAACTACATCATTAAAAAGGGGGAAGGTGTTGCTCCCAAAATTAAATCCAAAACACATAAGGGATCTATGGATTCAAGGTCAGTATGTCTTTGCTACAATGATATAAGAGCTAAAAAATGTCATCATTCCCAAAATACTCATAGAACTAGAATAATGACACAAAGAGAGAGAAAATAAAGAAAAATATTTTGGGTCAACATGGAAGAGACATAAATGTCTCAACACCTTGTGTCATCCCCAAAAGGAAAAGACAAGACAAAAGAAAAGATAAAGGGTTTATGACATATAGAGGAATGTTGATACAAATAGTACATGGGATCATATTACACACATGAAATCACACAAAGAAAATGAAAATAAAATAAAGGAAAAGACTAGTAAGGCACATGTGAGTCAACCTATTAGCAGGTCATCCACATTCCATTCTTGATCAGTATATGCGGAAGGCAGATAACTAGCCAAAGGGACAACATCAAGTGCCAAACTAGGACAAGCACCAAGTTCAACACTCTCTTTAGGAAGATAATCATTTAAGCTCATGGAAGAGGAAAATATTAAATTGAACACTTTATGCACTTCCTCATCAATTTTAGTAGTTTCATTATCACCATCCAAGTTAATCACAATAGCAGGTCTAATGATGATATCCATAGAAGGTCGTTGTTGTTTAGGTTACGAAGAAGGTGAAGAATCATCATGCATTTCTTGAGGAAAGTCTAGATTTTGATTTTCTATGTCGTTTGTTTCTTTTTTCTGTAACATGTGAGTAATAGCACAACATTTACACATACACTCTCTAGCATTTTGATTTCTCTTCATTCAATTTTCAAGTTGCGATTGTGTAGGAGTGGGTTTATCAACCATATGTTTCTTTTCTTCTTTTAAGGGAGCAATGGAAGGAACCATGGGAGGTTGTTCAACCACTTTAGCTTAATAAAAAAATTGATCTTTAGAGGCACAACGAGACTTATTTGGTTATCTTGTGGTCTCTTATAGGAAATAGGTAGAGAATTTATCATGGATTCTTATTGGTTACTAGGAAGGGCTTTTAGTTCTATCATAGTCTCACCTAGGATAGGAGGCTCAATCATGGGTTGAGGTATATTGGTAAGGGATAATTATCATATAACTTTAGCTGCTCTTGACACATTTAACTTAGAAAAAGAGCACAAAAAGCACTTTTAAACCTCCATTGGAATAGTAAAAACAACAAATATTTTCTTGGTTGTTTTATCCCCTAAACAAAATCTCTTGCTTAATCTTCAATTGCTCTAATCATAGTTTTAAGTTTTGTATCTCAACATTTTCTTCTTTCTCATTTAGTGATGCTCTAATTGCAAGTAGCAATCCAAACACAAGCCAATTACCCTTTGTTTCTCTAAAGTAATCACTACAAACTTATTGTCAACCCCTCTATGACTGAGAAAGAACTTCAACTTCACCCCAAATTAGCAAAATTCACTTAGATATGACATATATTCCAAATGAAAATGTCAGTTAAGGTCTAATATGGTGAATATCTAGCAATTTTTGTGGCTAGAGATGAAATAAAATATGCCACGAAGGCTACACAATGTTCCTAGTGTTCATATGCATTAGGATTGACGAAATTATCTATGTGTAATTGATTATAAGGATTTTATCTCAAACATCCAATACCATGCATGCTATTTAGTCTTATGGTGTGTCCTAGTGCACTTATGCATTAGGAATAATGACATTACTTATATGGCTAGTATACATGAAACTATTAATTCATGCCTAGTGTGCTTGTGGATTCACCATGGTTGAGTCACATCAACTCTAGTGTGAAATGGATCAAATTTTATATGTCATATATGGTATCCATTAAGGTTCAATGACATAGTATCATTCATGCCTTTAGAATGAAGCTTTTATCATGAATATAGTTCATCAAACTCTTACATTATGTGTCTAGTGTGCTTAACCATGCATCATGGTTAGCAATATTTATTATAGTTTGTTTTGATTGTATTAGTTTTATTTTAAGTTTGAATGGTGTATATTGTTAGAACACAATGATCTACTATGAGGGGGGTGAATCAATAGATATTAAAACTTTTCACTTAAATCCTTTATGCAGATTAATACATTAAACTATCAATGCATACACAACCTTAAAACTAAATGTGTGATTAAAACATGTAAAGTTATGATAAGCACAAGCACACACACAAAACACCCAAATGGGAAAAACCACAATGTACGTGGAAAACCCAAATGGGAAAAACCACGGTAAGAAATGATGCTTGAGTCTACTACTCAAATCCAACCTCAATCCAAATCTTTGTTGCAATTGATCTTTAAGGGCACCAACCCTAAGGAAGCAGCAACTCCCTATGGAAGCACCAACTTCCATATTTAGGAGCACCAACTCCAGGGAGACTACAATCCCCTAAACTGAGCACCAACATGGTTCAAACCAAGGCACCAATATTGGTTCTTACACAACCTGAAAATGCATCATTATAGTACATATACAATTTACACTATTGTTACAAACTCAACAACACATCCCCACTTCTTTGCACTCTCTATCTACAATATAATCCTCTCCTCTCTACACTAAACTCTTACAGACTCATACTCTCTTCCAGTAGATATAACAATTATAGATACATAATATACAAACTCAGGCTTACTGATGACAAAATTTACACTATCAACAACTTGCAGACACCTTGCACATCCTCACACATCAGGTTCAACAACTAGCACATCAACAACAACTGTTGTAACTACTACCACACAATTTTTGGTTGTCCATTTTTTTTCTCTTTATCACCAACCTACAAAAACACAACCTAGATATTGTACTACTATCTAGGTCATCTAATCAAGTTCACTAGCTTCACCAACAAGCTACATATTCATCATTCCACTAACTCTCTATATAGATTGAATTTGCCACTCTAGAAAAACCCTAAACATTACAACAATCAATGCCTCAAGCCACACACACATATTCAGGATAGTTCTTTTTTTAGGATCTTCTCATAGCATCAAATATCATTCATTGGTTTTCCAAACCATAAGCTTCAACAAATCTTGACCTTATTCAGAAATTAATGCAATCTCTAGATCATTCGATCTAATTTTGATCTCAATCAATGTAGCAATCTATGTCACCACCTTGTTGATCAAATATCAAATCGAAAAAAAAATCTATGCAAGTAAACATTTAATTATTTCTGTAATGTTGGTTAACAATCAAAACCCTAGCCAACCTGTGCTTAGCCATTGTATAATATTTAACTTTAAAATCTAACCATCGATTCAAAATTTTGCACCATGATCAAACGATCTTTGTTCATATATTGAACTTTATATTGTAACCATTAGATTAGGTTTTCTTTAAAACTGTGCCATTGATATTTCATTTCTTTCATCTCCATCACCTATTGTTGAATACCCTTCAACCTGCAAATTCATACTTGCAATGTATACTCCTTCAGCGATAGCCGTTAGATCATCTATCCTTCAACTCATCACCGTAGATCAATTTTAACTTAACATTCATCGTTAAGTTAAGGGGACTAACAATCTTCTAGCGACATCAACCTTTCTCCGCAATGAAGATTTGCATAAGATTTTACTAACCACAAGATCCACCATTCCAGCTCACTACCACACAATTCACAACAAGGATGTGAATTGCACGATCATCCAATCAATAATCGCCATTTGCTTATACATTTCACCATATGTCCTTATCATCCTATTGGGTCCCACCATATGCCTTCCATCACACATCATTGCTTTGCATATGTCTCCAACTTGCATTATCATGATGCATAGAAATAGAACAATCACCGTTGGATTAACATCCAACTCAATCCACACTGTCGAACACACTCATTGCTCATTGCTACAATGATAAGATTTTCTTTTTCATTTCAGTGATTTGAGGAAGTATATGTGATATTTATATTCCTATCACATATTGTTGTAACGTATGAGCTTCCTTGTTCATTACGGCGATGAGTGAAACACTTTGAGCAATCGCTGTTAGACCACATACCATTTTGATCCTCTGCCATTCATCTTATCTCATGTCATATTGCTAAACTTCAATTTGGTTTCAACAAGGTTTCTGCGATGGTTAGAATCTTGCTGTAGTCTTCATTTCCAGTAGCTCCCACTACCACTAACCAGCGTGGATTGCTTTCCACCAATCCCTTCCCCATGGTCTTGCGGTGGATGCAGGGGCACCATGTCATTTTGTGTAAATGTGCTCTCAAGTTTTGTTTTTTATGTTTTCTAGTTTAATGTCATGAAAATAAGGTCATAATAGACCATTTAGGATCTAAGTAGGGTCATTTGGGGTCCATCTTGCAAATATTGCAAAATCTTGCAAAAGTTGTTATGAGAGAAAATGCAAAAATGCAAAATTGAAGCAGGATGGTCAAGGAGATTCAAATGTTGGTTAGAAGTCGGTTCGGATTATGAGTTAGAAAGGCATAAAGGTCATGATAGAAATAGTGCTTTTTCCATTTATTAGAAAAGAGGCTAGTGGGTAGTTAAATTTTTTCAATAAAGTGGTTTGTAAACTTGATAACATAGAGGTTCTAGGGGCAGTAAATTTGAGAGAAATTTTGCAGAGTCTCTTTGTAAAAGTGGCCTATTTGGCTTAAGGAGCAACGTGTCGGTCCTTTTTAGGAGATGAAGGTCTAAAACAACCATATGCACAAATGAGATATGTTTAAGAATTCCATAAAGGGTATTTGAATTGGGAATTGGTTTGAGGGTTTGAGATTTGGTCTGCAAATTGTTGTAGGAAAAGCTAGTTTGGAATACTATAAGGAAATGAGAGTGGATGGTGAGAAGGACACTAGATTGAGGTTTTTGTGATTGAAATATTGTTTGAATATGATTCAATTGTAATTATTTGAAGTTTTCCTCCCCACTCTATAGCAATTGGTATCAGAACATAGGTTTTGGTCTTTTGGAAGGAGAAAAGTTGAAGTTTGGAGAAGGAAAAGTGGTGATTTGAAAACATACAATGCCTCCCAAAGGTAGTGCAATTCTTGCTAGAGAGATAAAGTTGTTAAAAGAGTCATAAGAAGCAATCTTAGCCAGATTTGCAGCATTGGAGATAAAGCAAAGAAGAGGAAAGGCCATTGAAGTGGAAAGTGACCGAGAGGAAGAGGAAGAGGATGAGGATGAAAACCCTCCAGGTAGAGTCCAAGATGATGAGTTGGACCTTGATGAGAGAAGGATGGTGAAAATTCTCAAGGATTTTAGAGGAGGTGCTTCTAGTCAGAAAATAGATGTGCCAGTGTATAATGGAAAGTTATATGTAGAAGAAGTACTAGATTGGATAGATGCACTAGACAACTACTTTGAGTATAAGGAGGTTGCTGAAGAATAGAAGGTAGAGTTTGCTAAGAATAAATTGAA
>VDFB02000363.1:102425113-102435683 GCA_007258455.2 Sequoia sempervirens | reverse complement strand
AATCTCATCCTAGCAAACCCAAGTCCCAATTTCTCAAACACACAAATCCAAGCCTTTCAACATTTTGTAAAAACTCTCTACAAGTCAAATAACCTCCTAGTACACAAGATAAGGATCTAAAACAAATATTTCAGCAAAATGCATAGTTCTAAATTTCATAAAACCAACAAATCCAAAGCCCAAAAATTCAACAAAATTATTGATGATTACCTACCTTACAAATGAAAGGAAAAAACTTTAAAGACATGCATCTCTTGAAGTATCCTAATTCAATTTCCATATTTTAAAATAATAAACTATTTGGTAAATGTTGGCTAATAGTGATAGTAGAGATTGTAGGGAAAAAATGCAAATACCCAACACTACAATGTTGTTCTTTTGAGATGGGATCAAGGAAATAAAATGTGGAACAAAAAAAACCTAGATGTCCAATTTCACAATGAATCCAAATGCATAAAGTTGCTTCCAATCTAAATACTGCAACTTGGGAATTTGATCACATAATGACTCAAATCTAATATCACGATCTCTTGTCTGTATAAAATAACATGAGATTAATGATTATAATTTGGTGTACCTTGTGTAGATCAGGTTATTAACTGAGAAGAAGTGAGCACACAAAATCTAAAAGCTCACTAACAATGTACAAGATTTTTGTATTCTACCTAATTTTGTGCATTCAAGAAACAGTTCCTAATCAAATAGAAATATCACTTCAATGATTATTAATGCCCTTCAATACCCACAAAATGTGTATTCAAGAAATATTTCTGATCAAACAGAAATATTAGTGAAAGAAGTGAGAATATGAATGATCAAAAATGTTCTATGTGTATTTTAGGGAAAAAAATTATTCAAAATTTTAGATTTCCACTTTTCTTATGAGGTCTGTGTTCGGGTTTATCCAAGAAATTTATTTGGGGTTTAATTTATTATTTATTTTATGTTTAATTGATTTGGAATTTGTTTAATGGTATAAGTCCCTTTTAATGAATTTAAATAATATTTAGATTTCTTTACTCTCTTATTTTTAATGATAGGTTATTGAGTGTGATTTGAAATAAGTAATTTTATACTAAATTTAATTCACTTATTTAATGGCCGTATAGCCTTACATCTCTTCCCACTTTGTATGGATATCTTTAATGCATGACTTTAAAATTTAATTGATCATTAAATTTTTAATTTTTAATTTTTTGTGTTGATTTCATTTTCAGCCTCTGTATTTTTTCCATCTTTTTGTCGCTCTAGCATCTTAGAGTTAGAACCATCTCCTTCATCTAATTAGAGTACTTTTTACTACTATCTTTTCATTTCTCCCTTCTCTAACTATATCATCCTAATGATGGATCATGAAGATTGGTTTGAAATACTAATGTTACAAAATTTCACATAACCAAATAAGAAATATGTGATAAGTTGTTATTATGGACTATGTAAACTTCATGCTTTTAATTTTGTTATATTATATTTCTTAAGTTTAAAATATTCTTAACACATTTCTCAAAGTATTGGTTATTTGAGATTCCATTACGTCTATTGTTTTTATTCCCCTTTACTAAAATTTGTGATTATGAATTCCAATCTTTTTGTTTTCAAATTTTTATTTAATTTTTTTGAGTTAACTCTTTTAGACTATGGTATTGCCCATCAACCAGTAGACAAAAAAATTAATTGCATTTTCAGGGTTTGTTTAATGACATCACCCTAGTTCATTTATAATCATCCAAATATAATGAAAAACATCCTAATTGTTGAGTAAGAAAGACATACCAAAAATTATGCCATTTCAATTAGAGGTTTAATTATTGAGTTTTACTATGTATACATTAATATTTAACGTTTGTAATTTATTTTCTATTTTTTATCTCTATTGAATCAATCTAAAGCATTGACTACTAATGAGAAAATTGATTGAGCTCTTACCCTCTTTTATAACAACTCCCAACTATTCTTCTTGCAACAAACTAGTTTCCTGACATAGATAAACATTATGCAAACATCTACTACAAGTATTGAAGATTTTCCTCTACTTAGGATGAAACTATGCCATTAGGATAGAAGCATGTTAAGTGGGCTTGATCACATGTGTATCATTGTCCCACTCTTGAAATTATCTATCTTTTTGGTAAAAGGTGTAAACAATTATAATTTTATTAATATATAATCCAAATTTACAAAAATATTAAATAAGAAATAGCAAGAGGATCGAGAAGCGGCAATACATAGCAATAAAAAGCTATCAAATTTTAGTGCCAATGGATGTGAGAAGTGAAAACATGGCTTGGATAAGCAACATGAATCATGGGGCATTAAGTGGATGAGGAACCAAGAGGAAGCACCAAAAATACTTTTAATTATTGTCGAAAGTTGAATCTTCAAGCTGCAATTTGTGGTGCTAAGCAGTTGGGGGGGCATGGGCATCAATGTTACATGCTTGAAAATTGGAATGCCACTACTAATTTGTAGTTTATGAAGAGTGAGGGGAGTTGAAATCTGTGATGAGTCCCACTTTTTGGATAGGAAATTTTTGAGTGTGAGTGGGGAAATTCAATGAGAACACCTTCATTTAAATATATCGATCAAAGACGCAAAAATGCAACTACATTTAGAGATGGTCATTTAATAATCAAAGGTGTGTTGATGGTTTAAAAACTATAAAATAATGCATTCGATCGAATGTATTATTTTACTATTTTTTAGAAGTTATATGAATTGATAACTAAATTATTGTCGATTCATTTGGAAGTTTTCTTCTTAGGAGTTAGCAAGCTCTGCAAAGGAATGACTAGTTCAACATTTTGGTAGTGAGGAAAAAACCCATAGGGCAATGACCTGAAGAAATTTGCACATTCCATCCATAGGATTCAAGCGAAGGAACACAGGTAGGTCCCCTTACACTACTTGTAGTGTTAATTAGGGTTAATGGCAATTATTTATGGTAAAAACCTAAAGTAATTATTTGTATTGACCCAATATTTGTCTGATAGAATTGCAAACCAAATGGAAATATTTTAAGAAAGGAGTTGGAACCATTAGTCCATTTCTCAAATACGAGTGGCTACTAGATAAAAAAAACACTATGAAGAGCTAATGCATGACTTGTTCTCTTTCATATGGCTGCAAGAATGCTCCAAGTAAGCAACTATATTCATTACCTATTGAGAGTTTTGGGAAGTTGTAGAGGTAAATGTGATTTCTCAAGAGAAAATTACTGCCAAATAAGTCATTTCTAATCCTAATATTGTGAATGAGTCAATGAGTGAGGTCAAACAAATTGAAAAACTAAGTCAATAGCATGATTGATAGAGGGGAAGTAAAGAAAATACATAATCAACTTTCCTCTAAACCAGGAGATTCAAAAATTTCTTCCAACATCTATATTGAACCAATATATTTATGGCAGATATTTAGGGTAAAATCAGTTATGAGGGAATTGTTCTTGAAACAAGTTTTAGCTACCCATGTATGTTAATGGTAAAATAACTTCAATTTAATGGTGAAATCTTCCAAAATCTCACTTATCACATGAAATCTAGATAAATATTGATTACATGCATTATTTGAAATTGATATTGTAGCATCTTTCATGCATTACATGAATTATTTGCACAAATCATTGAAATTGACATATTTAATTTAATCATAGCTTGAGGTAAACATAATCCACAAAGAATGGATAGTTTGAAACTCAACTATGTGAATCTCTATTTCTCCATGTCAGACTATAAGCTTGTTCTTCCCTTATAAAAGGATCATACTACATAATCCCTTGCCCATATCCCTACAATATTTGTGCATTTATTATAAAGATTTCATACAAGTGTTTTTTTAGAGTGTTCATAAGTCATGTGACAACATAAAAAATTATTTATTCTATGCCATCCCATAGACATAGTAATTGAATCATATAAGATAAGTGTGACCCATTGGTATGGTTAGATGTGTTAAAGAATATAGAACATGATCAAAGATAGGTAACTAAATAATAAGTTTGTACACCAATCAATATAGTAAATATCATGATAGATAAGAGCTAAGGTGTTTACACCCCACCCAAAGACTTTTCCTTTCTCCACCTACTATATGGTATGAGCTTAATTCAAAAAATGAATGTGTGTCTCCTTGTCTCTAGATAATTTTGAATCAATCAATTCAATGATCACCTTCCAAAATCATAAAATATAAATTTAAAGAAATAGGGTCAGTTAAATCCCACTACTGTCTTCTACCTTCTCATCCATCATATTTTTAGCTCAATATTGTCTCTTGACCTTATACTACTTGGATAGTGATATTTTATCCCACTAGCTTATAACACCAAAAATATAGTAAGCATCATAAAATATGACAATCCAATCCTTACTAGTATATGAAAATTATAAGGTGTTTCAATTAGTATATGAATATGTAAGAATAGCTAAATATGTAAGAATGTCATAATAGATTAAAGAATGGATAGTTTGAAACCAAATGATTTATAAACCATTGATTCTTAGATTTTTCTTGAAAAATTAGAAATTGAATAATTTTTAATGATTCATTTTTACATTCCTCTCTTTTAATCTAAATTGATTATAATTAAACATATCATTCCCCTAAATTCATAAAGCTTCTCTTTTTCAAGCTCTTTGTTATGAATATATGCTAGTTGATATGCAATTGGAAAATATTTGAGTTATACACTAGCATCTTTCAAATCATATTTAATCAAATGAAATATTGTGTTGATTTGTTTGGTTTCATCATAAAGATAAGGTTTTTGACCATTTTGATTTTATATTAATTATTAGCTAGGAGATTTATGGATGAATCCTAGTGTTCCTTTATATTTTTAAGAGTAATTTTGACTCTTCCTATTATAGAGAATATTAGGCACACCAAAATAATTTTGAATGGAAATTCTTATTAGCATTGTACCTAGGTTTACCTATTCAACTAAATGAGCATAACATGCTTGGATAGCATGGGATTTAAACATAATTGGGTTTCATCAACCATTTAATGATTCTTATGTCACAACTTTCAATGTTATAATACATTGACTCGAATTGTTCAACATACTACCTCCCACATGTTGGAATAGGGTGCCCAAAACTATAAACTTTATAATCTACTATGAAATATAAAGCCTTGGATATAATTATAACTTAGATAGTATAAAAATACAAGTATTGCTTAAATTAATCATACAAGGAAATATATGCACTACGAAATTTCAACTGATAAATATTATCAAATCATCCCATTCACTAGTATTATGACATGATAGATCATCATTGTTATGGCCTACACCAATAGGAGTTGTAGCATTCAACATACATGCATCCTCTATACTTTAGTCTCTTCACATTCTAGTAAAAGAGATAAATCCTCTATGAGAGAAAACACTAGAAACATTTTAGGAGAATGTGTAATTTATTCTATAAGTGATGACATGGTATTAATGAATCCAAGGTTGTTGGAATGCATTGCCAAGAAGTAATGTGAATAATTTCCTAATCATAATCAAATTCTATCTGGTGTATCTTTAGTAATCCTCTTTAGTGATCTAGGTCAAATACCACTAGTGAAGGACATGGACTATGTGTGTTAGAGCAACATATAGAGAAATGATTTTCCAGATATTTAGAATAATAGTGACATTAAAAAAATTTTTCCATGAAAATAGAGAATACCAACACAAGTTAAATTTCATATAATAATTTCAAATATAAGGAAATTAGAGACAATTTTACTAGATTGGGAGCTACAAATGTCACATTCTATCTTTCCCCTCACCTTGAGAGAAACAATATCATTTTTCCTTATTACATTTGCTTGCATCAAATGAATTAGTTTCCTTCCTTGTAGTAAATGTACAAGTTATAGTAATTGGGAATTCCCATTAAAATTTGTAATGTAAAAAATCTATCTACAACATCATTCCCAAAATCTATAGGATGAGCAAATTGATGCAAAGATTCTCTTGTTTATTTTCCAACTAGTTATGCTAAGTTTTAATTTGTGGGTAGAAAAAAATATTATAAATGGTACACTTGGTCAATTGTGTGTGTGTGTGTGTGTATGACATTCTTTTGAGGTATTTTATGAAATAGTTCATGTGGCTTGCCTATGTTTCCACATTCCATTTATTTTACATTTTCTTTCTTTTAAGGTATTTTCTAAAACATATACCACATCTTGTTATGCTTTCATATTTTGCATAATGTTGACCATGAGCTACAAATATAGGTAATGGAAGCTATTGGTAAGGTAATATGATGGGCATCCATATGCAATAAATAAAATTAACAAATAAAATATTAACTAAATTGTTATAAAATTAAAACCTAAACACAATCAAACACAAATAGTAGGAAGTACAAATGAATTATATAACTTTGCCATGTTCTTGAATAAGTGATAAGAGCAATTGCATGGAATTCATGGCTTGCCACTATATATAGATTTATGAAATAGAACAAATGAATAATAGAAATTGTTGAGCCATAGTTGTTCTTAAGAGAAATATATACCATTGTAATAATTGTATGTCTTTTTGGAACTTAGGGTTAACTAGTTTACTTAGTACATAATCCCTTGATCATATGTTAAATACAAGTTCCAAAGAAATTCCACCAAATGCATCAAAATTACTCAGGCCCCCACTTGTTTCATATAGAGGAACCTTCTTCCCTTCAACCATTATGGACATAGTGTGGTGGCTCTTTTTTGACTAGTAGTATTCTTACAACTAAATCCACATTGAAAAATTGAATTGTCAATCTTTTGGATACCACAAGTGTGCTTAGTGGCATCCTTAAATAGGTCTTTGAATACCAGGCTATGTAGGAAGAAAAATAATCATGGAAGAACTGAGAGAATGATATACACCGAGACTCTAGGGCGATCCCTAATATGAACGCCTGGGATTACTGCAAAATGGGAACCCAAATGAATAACATGGAAAAAAAATGTAGACATGGTCCTCAAGAAAGGATAGTTCCACATATGTAAAACAAAAAGGGTTAGTTGTGATATTCAAAGAGACAACATGTAATCTAGATTCTAGACAATATCATAGCATCCTATCGATAATATTTTTGTTCACGGGGTTTGGCCCTTGCCCTCCTATCTTAGCCGAGAAGGAATTGCCCAAAATTGGTATGTAAAAGTGTCAATCTCTTTAACTAATTAAATGCATAATATTTAATTTTTTTCAACTTCAACTATGGATCTTCCTACAATCTCTTTTATGTGTGAACATTCTTATTTGAACATAGAGGCCACTTCTGTAACATCATGGAGATTGATAGTTCAACCTTAAAAACACAAAGATGATTTAAATTGAGACTTCTAATCTCAAACAAAACTGAAAACAAATGTAAAAGAATAAAAATATTGAACTTACAGTAAACAAAAAGGTTAATTTAAAACAAAGTAGAAGCTAAAACAAATTTAATGGCCCCCGAAACATAAAATATGAAGTGCTAAATCCCTTGCTGGATTCACTAAACAACGATTAATTTATATTTTCGGACGCCACTAAATGCACCATAACATGAAAATCAAACTACTAAATCCACAGACACTACCAAATGCAGCCTAACATCCATAGCTCTACAACTGAGAACCTAATTTTCAAACAATTTTGGAAACAGCACAGACATTAAACGATCTACTGGTAATCCTATAACTAGAAGTCTAAAACCGAGCAAACAGAAAGAAAAAAACCCTTGGAAATAAAAGAACAGTACAAAACCGACCATAATGAGAAGGCTAAAACCGAGCACATAAAAACATGAATTCAAGATAGTAATTGCTGGATCCAGTGCTTAAACTTGGAGTTGTTTGAGTTAAAGGTAAAAAAGATTATCAATATTTTAGATCATATTTTATTATCTATTTTCAACATAAAAGAGAAATGTAGTGAAATGTTGATGAAGAAAAAGAAAAAATTCAAAAGTAAAAAATTTGATGTCTTTAAATGAAGGCAAATAGAGTCCTCTCATGAAAAAATGAGTTATAAAGCAGGTTATTCGTAGCTTAAATTCGTCAGCCTGTGAAAAAAAGCATTCAGAGTACACACTGCGTTTGGAGAACGATTTACCTGTGTCACATTTACTGGCAGGCGGGATCTTGACGTTGGGAGCTGCAGGAAGAGCCAAAGCCAGTGTTCTGTTGATTTGCAACCCCAGAGAATTACTAGGATCCAGCAGCAAGCACAGACAAGACACCTTTGTTGCAACAACCGTCGAAAGCGCAGTACAACAAGCCTTATCCGGCTTCTGATTACTCTCCGTCGTGACAAACTTCAAACACGGCGCAAGCGTTGTGATGTAGCTCAGACAATCCGGGGAAGGAGACGGCGCAGGCGTCTGTGCAACCACGCTCCCGAACAACGCCATTGCAGCAAAGCAAATCACAGCGATCCTCTCCATTTTTCGCACAGAACACAATTCTCAAATGAAAACGCAGGTCACAGGGTCGAATCGCTTCCCAGGCGCAGCTCACCAAAGGTACAGCAACCCTCACTAAGGTGGTGAAGTACGCAAAGTTGTAAACGTGGTGTGCTTATAAAGAAACCAGGTGTTTGCACTTTGCTCCCACCACTAACAACAGTAAAGAGCTGCTTTCGGCATAGCGTGTGAAGCAGTTCGAGCAGAGAATCAAATGAGCGCGATTTCACAGGGTGGTCCCCTGAGGGCAGGGGTGGGATACGATTTTTCAAGTCCTTACACGCGGTCGGTTTGGATACGTCGGTGAATGCAATACGGCTTCGCAGAACACAAAAACTTTCTTCCCTTGAGAATAAACTAGCAATTGCACATATATGAGGTCAATTGATGGGTCATTTAGAAAAAGATTTTATTTATTATTATTATTTTTTTTTATGCAGCAAGACAGAGCTATGAATTATATTATGTTATAAAATATTAATTATATTATGTTATTATATTTTATTATAATATAATAATTATTATATTATTATATATTATATTATATTTGATTGATATTGTATTATATCATATTGCTAATTGAATGGGTTTGGATTATGGGTCAATTAAGGGTGGTATTAGTAAGATTTATTCTTTACTTGTGTTTAAGATAAGTGTTAAATCAGATAAGTGGTATATATTATTATTAGTATTAGTATTTTACTATTAATATTATTTTTATATATATTTTATTATATAATATTATTTTATTATGTTTTGTTATATATTACTATTATATTGCTATTTTTTATTTATGTATGATTATTAATAATAGTAATATATTGAAGAATTACAATCAAGGCGGTCTTATATGAACTTTCAAAACTATTTTCTCACGGACGATCGAAAAGAAATGGGAGACCCTGCTGACATTTAAAAGGAATCTCAACCGCCCATCATTTTTCGTCATTTTTGGCTGTTTTTCACCGTTTTTCCGGCTGCTTTTCGCCGTTTTTTCCTGCTTTCCCCACCGCTTTTGGTTTCTGCTCCACCCACCGTTTTTCCCTTCGTTTTTTTGCCGTCCCGGTTTTGCCGTTACCGACTGCCACATAGGGTTTTGTAATTTTTTGCCCGCAAACTCTGCACTTTTTACTTGTCCACCACGCGGTATAAATGTAATAGAACTGATTTTCTTTTGGAGTGGTTGTTAGCTGGGAGCGGAGTATTAATGTCCAATGAGATTTTATTATCTGTTTCGTTTATTAAACTCACTCAATTTTTTTTATTTTATATCGGTAGACTTCTCCATTTGGCGTTTGTCTTTTTAATATAAAATTTGCAGTATATTCTTAAATTGATAAAGTTTTTAATATTTGATGGTGATATAATACTTGTAAAATGTGTTGTAGTATTGATAATTTTAATTCTTGTATTGTAATGTAACCTTAATAAAAGATTTTTAAAGATGCTATAACATTAAACTCTTACAAAATTTGTAATATTATTTTACATATTATATTCTATTATTTATGCCATCAAAATTGAATTCACTGGGAGCAATTCATCCCATGAAAAATTCACCTCAAGAAAAATTCACCATCATGGAAAATTAATCACAAACTTTTAATGTGATGAATTTTCCACTGTTGTGAATTGCTAGTGGTGAATTTTCCTTGAGGTGAATTTGTCATGGTAGTGAATTTTCTCGTGAATTTGCTAACGGTGAATTTCCTAGAACCATTATTTATTATACTTATATTTATATTATATATTATATTGTATAATATATAAATTGATAAATATACGTATATGTATGTTATATTTAATATAATGTAAATTTATTTTCAAAATAATAGTATAATTATATTTATTATTATATAAATTAATATATAAAAATCTAATAGTTTAATTGATCGTTATAGAGAAAGCAAGAGAGAGGAGGAAAAAGAAAGAGAGATAGAGGGGAAGACAATTTTAAATAGAAAGAGAGGTGTATATAGAGAGAGAGAGAAAGAGAAACTCGAAAGATAGAGAATGAGAGAGAGAGAGAGAGATATTGATAGAGATAAAAATATACATCTCCACGTTTTTAAGATAGATGTACTTAATACAAAATATGTACCTCACTATCATCACCCCTTAAATTGAAT
>VDFB02000363.1:102408351-102424844 GCA_007258455.2 Sequoia sempervirens | reverse complement strand
ATTTATTAGTAGTGGTAGTGAGTCTATATAATTAAATAAACAAAATAATTAGAATTGTTTTTATTTAGTTATTTATTAATTTAATAGGCTTACTTTATTCTTAAATTTGAAATCTTGAAATTATTATTTTTATTAACATTTAGATTATATATATTTTGAATTTGCATTTTTTTTTTGCTCTATTTTATTTTTTAGTTTAGATTTTAATTTAGAATTATTAGAATTATTTATGTCTATTTGTCAAATTAAAATAATAATAAAAGCTACTAGAAGTAGTTCAATTTATAATTATTTCTATTCTATTCAAATTTGATAGAAAAAATATATTTTTAACTTTAATCTTAATTTCTAAGATATTTATTTAAATTTTTTGAGATATTTTATAATTTTTAATAAGATTATATATTTATGTTCTTAAGTTTTTTAACAAGATTTTATTATATTTTTTAAATTATTTTATAATTATAGAAATAATACTCCTTTTTAATTTAATAATTAAATTTGTAAAGAATGCAGATATAGAAAATCAAATCTATTGTTAATTCATTTTAGTATGTGATTATAAACACCAAAAATTCATTAGATGGGTGTGAGGTTGTATGGGCCTTGAGACAACTTGACCTCATAATATATCAAAATTCAAGAACATATAATCAAATAATATCTACACAAGTCATTTTGTTGTATATGAAACTCAAGCAAAGTAAGTATGGGTATAAGTGAAACATTGACATAGTGGAATTTATGTTTCCCAAGGTGATAAACAAGTGCAAACAAGAGAAGTGAAATAATATATAGAAGGTCAATCTTGAGGGAGTCCAACAAACAAAAACATTGTAACTTAGTATACATGCTTGATGAAAAATGACGTCCTATGTAATTTCCAAGTGGATTCCTTCATTGGTGCTCTCTCTATAATTTCCAACTTACCAATTAGTACAACTAAATGACATGTCAGATGTACTTGTAAATTTTGGTAAAGAAGTTAATAGTGAGGGAGAGAGAGAGGCATAGAGAGAGAGAGAGTTACTGAAAATAGGGTCCATATTTCTCCCTCCCTACCTCTATCTCTATCTTTATCTCTATATTTCCCCTATATATCTCTCCCTTTCTCTATTACTTGGCTCTATCACCTTATTTTTTCTCTCTTTCCCTCCTTATCTCTCCCCCTGCCTATCTATATATCATTATCTCTACCTCATTCACTCCATCTCTCCTTCTCTCTCTATTTCTCTCTATCTCCCTCTCACTCCTCTCTATCTCTTTTTTATCCATATCTCTCTATCTCTCTCTAGCTCTCTCCCCATCCCTCTCTATCTCTCTATCCCCCTCATCTCTCTCTCTCTCTCCCTCCTCTACATATCTCTCTCCCTCTCTCCATCTCCATCACCATCTTAATCTTCCTATCTCTCTATATATCTCCTTACTTCTCTCTCTCTCTCATCCCCCATTTATCTCTTCCTCTTTCTATATGTATCTCTCTCTCTCTCCCTCTCTCCCTATTGCAAACATAACATTAGCCTATTGTAATGGAACCTGATTATCATCCTGATTGAGAGGTTTTATTTTAGTCATGTTTGGATCCCTATAAGTGGATGCATAGTTGATTTGAAGCTATCAATTCTCCATTGAGACCTTTGTTGCACCAATTTTTTTTTTTTTCTAAATGGCCCACCAATTGGCTTCATGTATTACACAAATGTATGCAAAAAATAGACCAAAATTTTCCATAATTGACCTTCCACAGCGCTTCGGCGTACCCATTGCACGCACAAGTTGCAATTGCTAGTAGTAAAATTATTATATTATTCATAATTAAAGTAAATCCTTACGTATTTAAGCTTTTGCATATGACAAAATTGGCAATTCAGTCAAAGCTTAAATATTGTATCTTCATAGGCATGGAAGAGCTCATACCAACTAAATCCTTGCTGGTTTGGTGCATATTATACATGTCATACAACTTTATAATCTTGTATTATAATAGGCTTAAACTATTATTATTTTACAAGAAAAATATTTTTAAAAAAGAAAAGGATAATTACCTAATAATAGTTATTATTTGCTTCACTGAAAATGGCGGAATCAATTTTTCAAAAAGAAATAAGATATCTATAAACAATTGAAAAAAACAAATACTAATTTTATAAGCCAACCCTATTTACATTGCATAAAAAAGAAAAATACCATCAATGAAGCTAATTAACATAATATTGTCTACCACTTCTGATTTTATACCGACAAATTGATTCCTCCCGCAAAGTCTTCTGTGTTTGCCGGCCACTCGCACGGCGAAATAATGAGAATTCTCGTACGCGAAAGAGGAGGAGGGAAGTGTAGCAATTAAAGGCGATTTGGCCGCTTGTTTCTAGAATTGTCTAGGTAATGGATTCCTAATTTTATGCTAATTTCGCTGCCACGTCACAGTACGGAAAATTTAACTTAGATTTCCTCCCTTCCTGTCATGAGAACTTGTGTTCTCACGGGTGTATCCAAGCAAATTCTTATTTGGGGTTGAATTTATTATTTTTTTATTTTTATTTTATATTTAATTGATTTGCAATTTGTTGTTTTTTTAAATGAATTTAAATAATATTTAGATTTTTTTTATTTTTATTTTAATGATGGACTATTGAGTGTGATTTGAAAGAAGTTAATTTATATTAAATTTAATTAGCTTATTTAATGGTGGCATAGTCTTACATTTTTCCACTTTGCATTGATATATTTAATGTATGGCTTTAAAATTTAATTGATCAATAAATTTTTTAATTTTTAAACGTTTTTGGGTTGATTTCATTTTAACTTGGTATTTTTTTCCCATCTTCTTGTCCTCTCTAACAGCGTGGAGTTGGTACCCTCTCCCTTCATCTATTTAGAGTACTAAGTTTACTACTATTTCTTCATTTATATAATGCAAAGCATCTAATTGTCAATTAGAAAAATATACCAAAAACTTATATGACATGTTAATTATAGGTTCAACTATTGAGTTCTACAATGTATACATTAATATTTGACATCTATAATTTATTCTTCGGTTATCTCTATTGAATCAATCCAAAGCCTTGACTACTAATGAGAAAGTTGATTGAGCTCTTCCCCTTTGTTATAACAAACTACATCCCAACTAAGCTTCTTAGCACCAAACTATTTTCCTTACATAGATATATACATTATGCAAACATCTATTGCAAGTATTTAAGGGTTTGTCTTTGCTCAAGATGAAACCATGCCATTAGAATAGAAGCATGTCGAGTGGGCTTGATCACATGTGTAGTCTTTTCCCAAGTCTTTAAATTCTCAACACTTAGTCATATTAAGTCTCTAACATTAGATCAAGTTCTAGATTTCACTTTGTGTCTCTTTATCATTGCGTCACAACAGTTAACATCCACATCACATCAATTCTAAGGTAAGCCTTATTTCATCTTATCTTTCTTCAATTTATACTTTTGATCTTCTTTTATGTTTATCATTCACAACTCCTTTCATTTAACTAGAGTTTGAATTATATAAAATTTATTAGCTTACACATATATGTACTAGGTCACATGCTTTATTTCCCTGTATTTCAATGAACCCCAACAACTATGCACTGCCTAGAATTTCCTCTATGCACCATTCTTATATTTTTTTAGTAATAGATTTGTTTATCAATTAAATGAGGGTTCTCTAGGGGTCCTCAACCAAGAGAAAACTAAATATATTATAAGTTCATCTAGTTAACTAGAGACAGTTCCTTAGAACAATACTAAGCAATAAACCAAGAACAAGCATCCATATAAAAAATAATATATAGGAATTAGGGGGGCCATGTTAAGATAGTGAAGAATCCATTCAAAGCATCAATTCTTTCACTTACCAAGGTTGATAAATGAAGAAGGATAGAACTTGAATTCGCTAGGAATTTTGTAAATTAATTAGCCTTCTCCCCCCCGCCACTCGCAGCGGCCTTAAGTGGTGGGGTATGCCTTGGGTATGGAGGCCTTGGGTAGGGGAGCTTTGTTCCCATTGGTGAAATGGAGCTTCAACCACCATTGGTTCCAATGGAAAGGTTGGGAGAAATACATAATTTCCCATATAGAACAAGCTTCCACTATCATGTTATTAAGTTTCTAGTTATGAGTTGTACCCTTGGGAAGCCTTGAAATGATCACCTATGAATTTCCTTCCATAATCAACTTCTTAGGACTCATTTTGGATGTCATACTCAAACCTTTAAAGAGTGCTTCCAACTCAACTTTGTTATTGGTTCCATGGCTAAAAATGAAGCCTCACCATGGAGATACTTATCCTCTTTATTCCTTAAGAGGAAACTAGCACCAACCAATCTTAGGTTCCCCCTTAATGTATAGTGCCCCTCTCGTTTGCATCTTGTTAATGTGAGATTGGTTTTTTAGCTTCATCGTTTCCTCATGATTATTTTATGGTTATGAATGGTGTGCATGAACCACCACATGTTTGAGATGAGGTTCCTCAACATGTCAGTTATTGGCATTTTATATATTTACATGTTTGGTCTATCATTATGCTTTAGTTCAGTGATATGCATTATTTATGTTGTGAATAAATGTAATCCTAATTATTGATGTTTAGAAGAAATTATTTATATGACAGATGTATAAATTTTATTTTATGCTTATGATATTGGACCTCATTGGGATGAGTATGTTGTGCTTTGACTATATATATATATTGAGAGGGTACCCTTGGCATTCGTTGAATGGTTATAGGGACATAGTTATTTCTCCACCTAGCTACAAAGGTCTAAGTCATTCTCCAATAGTGGTTAATTTAGAGATGTCACATTGGGCCTCCCTATCCATTCCCTAATTGTACTTGAATTGAGTAGGGTATGTGTCATATTTGACCTTATGTGAACTTGAATCCAATTTAAGATTTATTCTGGAATCCCTATGTGTTGTGAATGACTGGTGAATGTCTACTTTAATTAATGGTTTAAATTCTATTTTTTCGCAAATGAAATATTAGGAATTTAAATGATTTTGATATTTATTATTATAATATTTTCTATGTTTTAGCGAAACGGAAAAATAGAATGAGAGTGGAAACGAAATAAACTATTGTTTAATTATATTGTGAAAATTCAATGGGTTGGGAATTGTGAGTTATGCTTAATTTAACTGTCCTGATTGAATTCTAAATTTTGTAAATTTAAAAGAATATACATATGATTATGTGAATTTAAATTGTAAAGTTAAAATTATATATGTTATTTAGGAATAAATTTAGATGTGCATTGGGATTTTGTGGAAAATGAAGGGGATTACAAATTTAGAAATGGAAAATGAATTTTATTTTGATTTTAAATTGAAACTTGGAAATGGGTAAAAAGTAAAAAGGGGTTTATTTTTCATTATGTAATTTTATTTTGAAAGAAATTTTGGGAGATACAAAAACCTCATTTGGGAGAAAATTGTTTTGTTGATTGGGAATGCATTCGGTGGTAAAATTCAATGAGGTTGGATTTGCTGAGTTAGGAATCAATATAGTGGATTTTGCTTGTTGGTCCTTGCGAGCTTTCATTTGGCATGTGTGTCATTTTCTACATTCCAAAATTTGATTGTGTGTGAGGTTTTTGTTTATTTCTTTTAACCTCAGTTGATTTCTTTCAAATATATTTATTGCAATAGGATTGGGGGAGTGTAGACCTCCCAACATAATTCATTTTGTAAAATTTGATGCTTGTTTATTTTTTATTTAAATTTTTAAAATTTTCCAAAATATGGGTTATAATGCCCATTTTTTAGGAAATGCATAAAATACGAAATTGACTTGAAAAGTGTGTTATTGGGTGTATTTAGAGCCAAAGGGTACTTATAGAAATTTAATTTCTCACACTTTTCTTCAATGGTGGATTTGGGTTTTCTATGGCTTTTCCTCATAAAATTTATTAGAAATTTTGAATTTCTACTTGATTCTGGAGGAATTTTAATGTGAAACAAAAGAGTCTCCTTAATTGCTATTGATTTAGAACATTATGATACCATGTTTGTTTTATTTAAAAAAAATAAATTTTGTACATTATTTTTGGTGCCACATTTGTTGGAGGATGTGATGAGTTTAGGGTGTAGGTGTTAGAGAGAGTTATGAGAATGGATCCCAATGTGAACCCAACCCAAAGTGGTGCATAGGGAATCACAACTAGGGGAGTTTGGATTAACAAGTGAAAACGAATGAAATAGGGGTAATTAATTAACCAAGATAATGGATATCCCTTGCATGCCTTGAGTGTTCATATAGGCTAAGGATGATCAAGGAAGACAAGTCACTTAGGGAGTGTAAGACTTGTAAGATCAAGTATCCTCATTTGTAGGAGAGGATACTTGGTTCCACGTTGAGCCCCACGTGAGTGTCCATGATGACATTCCCTCTCTTTCTCTCTAATATCTAACCCTAGTGTAGTTCAATAGTACTCACAGGATGATGTATTCCCTTCCATGTGATTTGGTTATACCCTTGGTGAGTTTGACCAAGGACGATTTTTTGTATGATATTGGTGAGTTAGCCCAATACATATTGTGATATGGCATTGGTGAGGTTTCCTAATGTGGTTTAAATGTTATACCTTTTGTGATTGTACCAAGTGATTTCATTTATTGGATCCATCTTGAGATTTTGGCTAAGTGTTTTGATATGATGTATATGTTGAGCGTATACTTCATGTATGGCATGTGTATAATCCCTCTCTCCCATTTGTATGGTGTGAGTGTTGTGATTGTGGCTCATGTGACTATCTCCTAGCACCATGGGAGCGGATCATTTGATTCCATGAGGTTGGGTGGTGTGGTAACCACCATTAGGGACTGAAGGTTTGAGGATCAAGCTTGAGTTCAATGTACCATATTGTGATAAGTTTAATTTATGCTATAAGTACTTAATTCAAATGTAGTCTTATTGATGTAATTTGTAATACTTGATAATGGAAAAAGTGTATTGGTTTAATTATGTTCCTCATTGTTGGTACTAAGCATGATTTCTTGTTGTCCTTATTGTACTATGCAAATGCTAAAATAAAATTAGGAACATTTCAATTGGTTTTTAAAATGAATTTAGATGATTTCTTTCACAAGTGGGTAGCCTAGTACTGTACTCAAGGGTGACCCTATTTCACCTAGAACTGACCTAGAGTGCTCGAAAATTGACTAAGTCTACTTGAGCAGCCTGGTTCTCAATGGTGTGGCTTGGAAGCATAGTGGGGTAGGTTGGTCATTAGTGGGGTGGCATAGTTTGTAGGGTAAAAAGTTCAAAATTTTGTCTAACACTATTGGGGCACACTAGTCCTATGGTTGGGCAACCTAGCTCTCCATACAAAAAATAGAATGTTAACCCTCTTAACCATGGTTAGTTAGTGGTTTTCTAAGCCTAACTCCACTAACGAATAATTTTTATGCCTTGTATTTTTCCCATTCTAGTTGTTTTAGTCATTGGGACCCTTCAAAACCCTAGTCAAGTATCTCTATTTCAGGACTTGATATTTCTTCCTTGTTTTGAGACCTCGCATGGGAAATCTATGTAAACAAAAGTTCTTAACCATAGTTTTGGGGTCCTAGTAGTACCTTGACCTAGTTCTCAAGTGTCATCATTGAGGATTTATGTCATATCTTTCTTTGTTTCTCCTAGAATGACCCAATTGGTAAACCTAGGGTTAGGGAGATTGTTCTTCTAGTTTTGTGAAGACTTGGGAAGGTTGTAATCCTTATTGGTTGGCCTTCTTGGTGTCATCAAAATTCCTCATAGGTCATGGGGTGTTGTGCAACAGTATCCTTCCATTTTTTTTATATCACATTATGACGAGACATCTTTGAAAAGGTGTGGTTTTCTAGAAGTGATTTATCATCATTCCAATTAGTGGTGAGTTGTTCCTCTTGGTTAGGAAACCTTGTGTGAATTTTTGATCCTATTTTTAGATTTTTGAAGTGTCACAATGTGGATTGGAGGTTGATATTTCCCTCATCCTATCTTGGTGTGGTGTTGTCCTCTCTCTCTTGTTGTTCATCATGGTGGATTTATCCCATGAGTGGTTAGTCTTCCACTATTACCACCGTTGTTATGTAATGGTGAACTGCTTTGTTGTCTCTGGTGTTGTGTCATTGTGACACTTGTGTGCAATTTTTTATGCAAGTGCGACATGGAATTGTTGCATTGTTGGTGTTGTTGTCATTGTTTCAAAAAAAAAAGTTGTTTTGTTAGGTTTTGTTTTGAGTGTGTCAACTTGGGTCATTACATCTAGTACTAGAGCCCATGTTTCACAACATTTTCTGAGGTGAGTGTTGATGCTTTGTGTGTGATCGCTCAAATGTTATTTGATGAGTTGGTGTTTGGTTTCTTGCATGGGTGGAATTTCTAAGGGTTCGGTGTGAACCAACCCATGCAATGTGTTGAGGAAGAAGAGTTCCTCCTATGCCCTAATATATTTGACAACGATGGGAAGATACCCTTGGTTGAGAGTCTCTTAAGTGGGGAATGATCACTCTCTATTACATTTCTCATTGTGTGAGAGATTTGGTTGGGTCTTTGTGTGTGTGTGAGTGTGTTGATGGCAGCATGTTTTTTTGCTATTTTTCCCTAGCGTGATATGTTTGATAAATTCTTTCTTACAAGGGTTAGTTAGACCCTTGAGCTTTCGAGAATTGCTTTCATGTGTGATTGCTATCTCGATGTCTCTAATTTTGTTAAGTGTGAATGCGTAGTGATGCTTGAGTGGTCTTGTTTATGCTTGTGTGTTATATTTGGATGTGTAACTATGGGTGCATTTTCTTTGAAATTGAGTGTTAATGTTTTGGCTCATGGTTGAGCATTGTGAATTCTCATGTGACCGGTGCATTGGAAGTTAATGTGGTGTATGGCATATGACTGAATTTTGAAAATATGATTTTATAGTAATGTTACCTATGGTGCATCGTACATTATATTTGTATTGGAGTATCATCATATGTATGAGATGATCATGTTATTGCAAGAACGAAATCTTGCATTGTCATAATATAATTTATTTGGGTCAATGACTTATGTCCCCAAATAATGTTGTCCCTAGGATTCTTGTGAGAACCTAGATAAGTAATCATAATTATTTTCCATCTTGCATGGGGTTCATATTTAATTTTTAAATGAAATTATGCTTTTTAGAGCATTATGTTGGTTGACATAGAGCCTTAGTTGTGATGTGACCTATGAATGATGTGGATGTCATTTTTTTTTCACATATGGTAGTGATGCATGATGTGAATAATATGTGTGTCATTGTATTGTAATTGTAAATTCCTTGTGAAATTGGTACTTGGTAAAGCCCTACCCTTGTGTGGATAGAATTTTTGGATGTCACAGTGAACCCTACATATGCCTTCTTGCTTCATAATGTGATCATGTCTTGATGAAGTGCATTTGGTTAGTGTGGTTGTCATTGGCATGGTTGAATAATATTGGTGATTTATTTTTGTATTATGTTTGAGCATGCTATGATCTCTAATGTACTTTGGATTTTTTACTCCCAAGGTGTTGTGTAGATTTTTACTTCCTCAAATGTGGCTAACATTAGTCACTTAGTTCATGTAATCATCTTTTCCAAGTTGGTTCTTTATTTTGGTTATTAATTAACTCTCTAATCATTGATTTTGGATTAACATTGAATTTCTAATTTTCTTATAGTTGGTCTAGTCTTCAAAATTTTGCATCTATCTAGATTTTATGACCCTTGGTCATGCTTGACTTATTTTTGGAATTGTTAGCATTCTACTCTTATTGTTGGAATTGATAATTCTCCCTCTTATGATCTGGTTTATATTTGTGGTGGTTATTCTAAATGTCTAAAAATTTTGGTCCCATTCTATGTTACATTGTGTTCCCTATCATATTCATTATGAACCCCTAATAGAATGTACAAGGGAGTAGATGGAAAAGAAGGTGCCAAGTCTTGGTGTTTGTATTAATTAGAATCACATTGCATCAAATTTCTTATTCATGATTAAATGAAAGTGGATATTGTTCCATATTCAAAAAAATTGTGAAATGTTTGTCTGCATATGTTTTTCTAGCTTTGAGTGGCTTTGATGCATGCAAACGCCCTTGTTCTTGGCATTGAGTGAAGTGTATTCAAATATCTATATTAGAGTGATTGTGGAATTATATTGTCTCTAAGTTAAGATTGGTTTATGTAGATAATTGTGTTTGCATTATTCTTGAATTTTTTTTCTATTAGATGGTTGGGTGTGATTTAATCCACCAGTTTTGTTTTCTTTTTCTTGTCTTGAACTTGTTGTGGTCTTGTGCTCATGTTTCCTAGTGCCTTGACATTAGCTGAGTGTATGTTGAGGTGTCTTGGGCATAAAAAATCCATGTTATTTGATAGCATGAAGATGCACATCATGTCATTTGGGATGTGATTTCCATATACACTTATGTTTGACATAGTGTAGGGTATGAAGGTGTGTTGGTAAGTGCTTTGACACATTTTATTGTGTTTATTTTGTTATACTATATATATCTATCTTTGTTGAGTTTCCAGTTGAGGTTGTTCTGGTGGTTTTAAGAGTTTCTCCTTGGTAGTTTAGTGGTGTTCCTTGCTTAAGGCTAGAAGAAGATGCAATTCTAGTTGAGAAATTGGATATCTTGTGTATTCTCTTGGAGAGTACATAGTGTTTGAGCCCTATAGTGGTGGTTGGTTTCCTTTTCGATCATGATTTCATGATCTTGTTGGGTTGTATAACCCTTAGGTGGGTCATAATTGAGTATCATGATAGTGGAAAATCTTCTAGTTTTTCTCCTATTCTTAGTATTTAGTTGTTTCCTTGGTGGTTGTGGTGTGAGTTTGGGGTTGTTAAGCCTCATTGTTAGGAATGCTTATGCTTTTCAAAGGTATTTCCCTATATTTCTCCCTCTAATTACCTCTATGTTGCTCCTAGTTTCACATTGAGAAGCTAGTGTGCTTAGAAAATCCTCACTCTTTCTTAGTGGTACCAAGGGAGAGCCTCGCATTGAGTGTCATAGTTGGAAGTGATGCATGATATTAGTGAGCATGAAGGTGAGATAGTGTTGCCTCTATCCTTGTGTGGTTTTTGGAAATAGTAGCTACTTCTTTCCATTAGTTGTAGTGGCCTCTAGATCTCTGAGGTGGTTGTGCAACTAGTGGCAAGTGGTCACTTAGCTTGCACACCTTTAGAGATGCATGTTGTGTGTTTGAGACCTGGAGTTGGTGAGAATATAGAAGGTTGATCTTATGGGTATGATGTGTTTAAAGGATCATGTAATAGCTATGTACCTATCCTTTCTTGTGCAAGCTTCCTAGAGTAAGCCTAATTTTAGTGGGGGAGGATGTGCCCCCCGTTTGCATATTGTTAATGTGAGATTAGTATTTCAGATTCACCATTTCCATGTGATTCATTTGGTGATTATTTTATGGCTTTGAATGGTGTGCATGAATTGCCACATGTTTGAGATGAGGTTCCTCAACATGTCAATTGTTGGCATTTTATATATTTACATGTTTGGCTTATCATTATGCTTTAATTCAATGATATGCATTATTTATGCTTTGATTAAATGTAATCTTGATTATTGGTGTTTAGAAGAAATAATCTATATGATAGATGTATAGATGTTATCTTCTTCTTATGCTATTGGACCCTGTTGAGATGATTATGTTGTTGTTGTGCTTTGGATATATATATATATATATATATAGAGAGAGAGAGAGAGAGTAGGTATCCTTGACATTCATTGATTGGTTACAAGTATAGGATTATTTCTCTACTTGGATACATAGGTTTGATTTATTCTCCAACAATGGTTAATTCAAAGATGTCACATTGGGCCTCCCTATCCATTCCCTGATCGTACTCAAATCAAGTAGGGTATGTGTCATATTTGACCTTATGTGAACCTGGATCTAATTTAGGATTTATTCTAGAATCCCTATGTATCGTGAATGACCAGTGAATGTTTGATCTAATTAATGGTTAAAATTATGTGTTTCTATAAATGAAATATTAGGAATTTAAATGATTCTAATAATTATTATTATAATATTCTCTATGTTTTGAAAAAAGGGGAAATAGAATGAGAGTGGAAATGAAATAATCTATTGCTTGATTATATTGTGAAAATTTGATGAGTTGGGAATTACGAGTTAGGTTTGATTTAATTATCTTGATTAAATTATGAATTTCATAAATTTAAAAGAATATATATGCTTATGTGAATTTAAATCATGAATTTAAAATGATATAGGTTATTCAGGAATGAATTTAAATGTGTATTAGGATTTTGTAGAAAATTAAGGGAATTACAAATTTAGAAATGAAAAATGATTTTTTTTTTTTGTTTTAATTTGAAATTTGGGAAATGGTAAAAAGGAAAAATGGGTTTATTTTTCATCATGTAATTTTATTTTGGAAGAAATTTTGGTAGAGAAAAAAATCCTCTTTTGGGAGAAATTTTTTTGTTGATTGAGAATGCATCCAATGGTGGAATTCAATGAGGTTAGATTCATTGGGTTAGGAATCAATAGGTGATTATTCTTGTCAATCCTTGTGATCTTTTGTTTGGCATGTGTGTTGTGTTCTGCATTCCAAAATTTGACTATGTGAGGTATTTTGTTTATTTATTTTAACTTAGTCAATTTATTTTAAATTTTTATATTAGAATAGGATTAGGGGAGTATAGAAAACTCCCAACATAATTCATTTTGTAAAATGTGATTCTTGTTTGTTTGTTTTATTTAAATTTTTGAAATTTTCCAAAATGTGGGGTTATAATGCCCAAATTTTTAGGAAATGCATAAAATATGAAATTGAATTGAAAAGTGTGTTGTTGGGTGTATTTAGAGCTAAAGGGTATTTTTAGAAAGTTGAAATTTAAATTTTAAATTTTTGAGCTTTTCTTCAATGGTGGATTTGATTTTTCCATGGTTTTTTCTTGTAAACATTTTTAGAAATTTTGAATTTCTAATTGATTCGAGAGGAATTTTAATGTGAAATAAAAAGTATCTTTAATTATTATTAATTTAGAGCATTATGATGCCATGTTTGTTTTATTTCAAAAAAATGAATTATGTGCATTATTTTTTGTGCCATATTTGTTGGAGGATGTGATGATATTAATGTGTAGCTGTTAGAGAGAGTTATGGGAATGACTCCCAATATGAACCCAACCCAAAGTTTCATGCATGGAATCATGGTGTGGGGAGTTTGGATTAACAAGTGAAAACTAATAAAATAGGGGTAATTAGTTAACCAAGATAATGGATATCTCTCTCATGCCTTGAGTGCTCATTTAGGCTAAGAATGATCAATGAAGACAAGTCACTCAAGGAGCATAAGAATTTTAAGATCAAGTTTCCTCATCTATATGAGAGGATACATGGACCGCATTGAGCCCCATGTGAGTGTCCACAATGACATTCCCTCTCTTGCTCCCTAATATCTAACCCTAGTGTAGTTTAGTAGTACCTAAAGGATGATGTATTTCATTCCTTGTGCTTTGGTTACGCCCTTGGTGAGATTGCCTAAGGATGATTCTTTATATGGAATTGGTGAGAACTGGCCCAATGCAGATTGTGATATGACATTGGTGAGGTTGCTTGATGTGGTTTATGCTATACTATTTATGATTATTCTAAGTTATTACATGTATTAGATCCATCTTGATATTTTGGTTGTGTTTTAATATGATGTATGTGTTGATTGTATACTTCACATTTGGTGTGTGTGTGTAATCCTTCTTCCAATGATTTTAGTGTGTGTTGTGATTGTGGCCTATGTGACTATATCCTAGCACAATGGGAGTGGATCATTTGATTCCATGAGGCCAGGTGATGTGTAACCACCATTGGGGATAGGGGGTTTAAGGATCAAGCTTGAGTTCAATACGATGTTGTAATAAGTTTAATTTATTCTATTAATTACTTCATTCAGATGAAAAATGTATATGTAAAGTAAGTTTGAGTCATGTTTATGTAATCTGTAAAATTTGATAATGGAAAAAGTGTATTGGTTTAATTGTGTGCCTCACTATTGGTACCAAGAATGATTGCTTGGCGTGCTTCCTAATTGTACTATGCAATACTAAAATGAACTTAGGAAAATTTAAATTGGTGTTTAAAATGAATTTAGATGCTTTTATTCACAATTGGGTGACCTAGGGGGTAAGTGCACAAAGATGGGGGCCAAAAAAGGGGTCTTAAGTGGCCACTTTTTTTCTAAAATTAGGAAATAATGACCTTGGATGAGAATTTGAGGATAGTTACACTCAAAATTTTAAGATGCAACAAAAAAAAGGGTTGTAGTGCTCCAAATCTACTCTCTAAACTAGCATTTTTTTTTTTAAAATGTAACATACCTAATGTTTACTCAATAATGATACTAATTATTTATGACTATAGGAATAATTAAAGGAAAATGAGCTTTGTGCAAAAATGGCTGCCCAAGGGGAAATTTTTTGAAATTTTTTAAAATTCTAAATGCGGGCATGGTGCAGAGTGTCATCCGCATTTTATGCCTTTATTGAGACAATGGTGGGTGAGTGCTCCATTTATACGAAGCTCAAGGATGCTTCAACTAGCTCATAAATTGAAGAATATCAAACAACAAATCAAGTATTGGAATGCTACTATGTTTAAAAATCTTTTAGAGCAAAAAGAAAAAAAAATCAAGAAATTATTAGACATAAATGATATAATAATAGTCCAGGGGTTATATGCTAACACTAATGAGATCCAAAAGAAATTGCAAGAAGAATGGGTAGAGTTAGTGGCAAGGGAAGACTTTTACTAGAGGCAGAAGTCTAGGGAGTTGTGGTTGAAAGAGGGTGACAAATTTAAAAAAAAAATTCATGCCTCAACACAGATTAAGGAATCATGCAACACCTTATTTAGAATTCAAAGTTCCCTAATGGGTAAGGAGTTAGTAAAGGAAGAAGAAATTGTAGACACATAAAATGTACATGCACCTGATCCTAATTTTACTAACACTAGTTCATCCTAAATCATCTCTCTACTAATCATTTAATTAAATAATCTTTATTTAATTAAATTCGTCACATTTCATCTCTTAATTAAATAAATATTTTTTTATCTGATTAAGTCATCATCTCCTATTAATTAAATAAATCACTTTGTTTAATTAATCCTATAGTCCATCTTTTAATTAAATAATTCATTGTATTTAATTAATCTCTAAAGTCATCTCATTTAAATTAAATAAATTAATCTTTATTTGATTTAAAGCTAACACCATCCTCTTTAATTAAATAAATCAAATCTTATTTAATTAAGTCTAAAATCATTATTCCTCTCATTTTGATTTATTTAAATCCAAAAATATAAATCAAATGGTCAAATCAGCTAATCTCCTTTAAAATTAATCAAATCCTGATTAATCTTAGTCTTAATCCATCAAATCCTCTATATTTTGCAACTTGCACATGAAAATCAATTTAATTAATTTATAAATCATCTATTTTCATTCAAAAAAGGCATCAAAGATGTAATATTCCTCAAATTTGAAATCCCCCCCCCAAAAGGTCTTGTCCTCCAAACATGGCATTTAACATCTCTTACAAGTCCTTTTCTTGAGCCATGTGACATTAAATTCACCTTTCACCTCATCCTTCAAGCCATCTTTTGATTTGAATCTCCCCTCTTTGCACATTCTCCAAAATGTGCACATCCTCTCCTCAAATTTCACATTTAGACAAGTGGCACCTTGTCATTGGTTGAATGTTAGTCCCACATTGCTTCATTTGGGAATTTCTCCAACTTGTCATTCTATAAATAGAGGCTTCATTCCTCATTTTATCATCCACAATTTAGAAAACTTACTATACTCAAATCCATCACTCCAAGCATAACAATTCTCATCCATTTCATCAAATCATAGCTAAGGTACATGCAATTTTTTCATCTTGGAGAATACTTGAATCTTAAACAAAAGTGGTTCAATCATCACCAAATCATCAAGAGCTTGCATAGGAGTTGGGAAAGGGCCAATTTCCATATGAAATTGGCACCAAATCCCCATAAGATCAAGAGTTTGCATGTTTTTTAATAGGACTATTTCATTGCTTTTCATTGTATTCTTGCTTTCATTCCTATTTTTGAACATGGTTAAATGGATTTTATGGGGAGCTTTGATCTTAGCATTTGAATCCTCTAATGTGTTTGTTTGTTGTCTCTTGCAAGTATTAGGATCTTGGTTCACCTGAAATATAGGAGGAAGGTATAATGTTCTTTTCTTCCCTCTTGTCTACCACAGGATAATAAGTCTCCATCATATGACAAAGATGTGGAAGAACTATTGGACTCTATACCAACATTGATCACAAAAGAGGACAATGTGCATCTTTTGAAGCCTTTTTCTTTTGAGGGAGTCAAGGGAGTGGTTTTTTCTATGCAGCCAGACAAAGTTCCTGGGCCGGATGGTTTCACAACATTGTTCTTTTAGAAATGTTGGGACTTCATAGGTTATGATGTGTTT
>VDFB02000363.1:102393809-102408251 GCA_007258455.2 Sequoia sempervirens | reverse complement strand
AATGAGGATGGAAATTGTTGAATCATCTTTACTAGAAAAGGTACTTTTGCATGGCATGTTTTGATTTTGTTGTTGTAGAATAGTAGGTCCAATTTATGACTTATATAAGAACTATCTTTTCCTAGTACTGAACTGCAATCTTACAAATCCTGCATTAATGATATAAAATGCACAATGGAAGTACACCAATGATCATCTTATAGGTAGCAATGCAAAGCAATATCTGCTTCAGTGCATAGTGTCTACCAATTTCTTCTTTGTATCCTTTATTCTCAAGTTAATAGGTTAAAGTAGTACCATAGAGGGTTCAAAACTTGAGAATACTAATTCCATAACAAGCATGATGTTATTTGATTGGAAAAAAATTCGAGTAACAGTAATTCAAAGGATGCATGTATATGAGGAAAAGACTACAATTGCCTATGCCAAGTGATAAGATCTTATTTGATGTCACCATGCTTGCATAGTTAAAGAATTTATTGTTTCCATATTACATCTATTGGCATAGTCCACCATAATTAAATTTTCAGCTGAGATTTTGATGGATATTTAAGGAAGTGTTCTTATCTCCATTGTCCTAAGAAAAAATTAAGTGTTCTTATCATCTCTGTTGTTCTAAGAAATATTTAAGGAAGTTTACTTATCATCTCCATTGTCCTAGGAAATCTCACAGAACCGTTGAAACAGGTAAAGGATGCCATATTGTAAAAATCTAAATGTGCTCATTATTAAATCTTGGTTGTATTTTCATTTTAATAACTGCATTTTTATTTTAATAAACATATTCTAAAACCCTCGTTGAAATCTTATTTTTAGGTTGCAGCTCGTCAAATTGGAGAGGTGAACATGCACTCTTTACTTTCATCCAACCATGACTAGTGAGATTTCTAGATAGGAAGTTTCCATCCTTCTCATTTGAATCCTTCCAATCTTCTCTCAAGGGTTGTCCGACTAGAATGGGAGGGCAAGGCTGCTATGAATCGGGCAATATATGTACCACAAATAATATAACTACATTTACTATATATTTTCATGTCTTTTCTCCCTTCAATGTTTGTAGCATTTGTATCGTATCTTGGATTTGTCTTCCATGACAACCAAGAGTGCAGCGAATGATGCATTTCTTAGATCTTGTTTCTTGGATGTATTTTCATGTCTTTTCTTCCTTCAATGTTTGTAGCATTTGTATCGTATATTGGATTTGTCTTCCATGGCAACCAAGAGCGCAGTGAAGGATTTGTTTATGTAGCTGTATGTTTGTAATTCCTTTGGTTATGCAGCTGCTTGTTGTTTGTATATTCTTTTTTTTCATGCAATACAAAAAAAACATTGAATATCTATGATATTTGAGCTTTATATGCATAAAGTTGTTTGTCGATTGTATATTTTTTTTCATGTTAATCCAATACAAAAAAAAATTGAATATCTATGATATTTGAAGTTTATATGCATAAATTTGTGAGAATTAATTAAGTTAGATTTGATTTATAACTTGAATCATTAATTCACTCAAATAAATGACTAAACCATGACTAAAATAAATGAATACAATGACCAAATATATGACTACCATGACTAAAATAATAACTAAATATATAACTAAAGTAATGACTAAATTAATGATAAATATATGACTAAATAAATGACTAAATATATGACTAAATTAATGACTAAATATATGATTAAATAAATGACTACCATGACTAAATCAATGACTAGTTAACAATAATCAATGACTAAATTAATGACTAAATATATGATCACTACCATGACTAAATAAATGACCAGTTAACAACAATCAATGACTAAATTAACGACTAAATAAATGACTAAATCAATGACCAAATCAATAACTAAATAATGACAAATAAATGACTAGATAAATGACAAATAGTTTAGTCATAAATTTATCATGTTATAAATGACGGCAATAAACTACTAATGGTCAAGTGACCAAAATTAGTCATTTATATGCAATTTTTAGTAGTTTATTTAGTCATATATTGTGTTTTTGTACTAGTGAAATGCACAAGATGCAAATTTAGCGTCGCGGGCATTAGCAATTGGTGGGACCAGGCCTGCTAGTAGGTTTTAGATCTGACTACTAAGTGAGTCCAGGATCAATAGCAAGTGATTGCAGTGACAGCCAAGAGAGATGTGACACTACAAAGAGTACATGTTGTCACTAGAGAGAGAGATCAGGAGGTGGCCAGGTAGGAGCAGATTGGGGTTATGGTAGTAGCCACACATGGTCAAATTATTTTAGCATGTTTGTACAGAGAGGTTGCCACAAAGGCTACGTATTACAGGAAACACTACCATAGGGATGTTCCAATATCTCTTTGATAGTCAGATTTTTCATAGCACAATGATGTGCATCCCTGTGTAGAGGATCAACCTGAGCAGTAGGTTGGAGAGGGTAGAATCCATCAGGGCTAGCTTTTTGATGTACAAACACTTTTTGAGTTTTCCCCATTCTTTATGCTAATATACATTCATTGGCTCCTTTTTGATAGCCTCGTGGATATTGTACTTATCATCAATGTACATACACTAATCCAGATTTTGTACCATGACACATTTTTTGATATATATATGATACAGATACAAATGATTCATGCTATGATGTGTTGACTTTATTTCATGTATGGATGATGTATGGATGCTTATATATGATCATGTATGGATGCATTTATTTTTGTGTATTTTCTATGCATGTTTTGATGATGATGTATACATATGGATGTACGGATGCAAATGCTTATGATATGCAATGATTTAAGATGCTTAGAATAACAAATCTATATTATTCATCATAGCTCAAATGATTATGAAAAATGCATGATGTGATATGATCATGAGATGTGTGATTATGTTGATGGATGCTTATGATTATTAGATGCATGCATGTTGATGGTTTGTGGATGTAGGGTGGATGCACTGATGATGTTTTTGTTGATTGTCATGATACTAGGTTAGTGTGGAGAGAAGATAGAAGAATAAAGAATGAATTACCGTTGTTGATGATGACTGCTTCAAAAGATCCAACAAGTCCTTTATCCATCAATAATTTATTAGAGATGGTGACGAGATGATGCAAAATATAGGATGAAATGTAGCGTGGGTGTTCACACTTCGAGATTGGGATTTTCCATCATTCCTTATTGTTTGATATAACAAATATACAAGATGCATCAAGGTATTGATAACCAGGACAACGTTGTATCTAGTGTAATGGACTTTCACTCGACAAATAAATAGGATAGTTCTTGTTCATGTATTGATATATGAAAACGTTGTTGGAATGCAAGTTAGAAGCTTAGAATATATTGGGCCAAAGCATACACAATATTCAACAACATACTCCAAACTACCTTCCTACAAACAACTAAGCAAGTATGCACCAAGATTATTTTACAAGATTATCCACAAGCATGGTAAACAAAAGATAATGATCGATGCTCAATTACTTTCTCTCTAAATCATTTTTTTAGACATCATTGAGAGGTCCTTAGAATGGGTCATTAAGATAAATCATAAGAAAAGATCAAAGAGAAACAATCAGTTTTATCTATAGCTCCTTCCTAATTCAAGTTTAACTGAGGTGATATCTAATACTGATGTTCATTATAGGAAGGATACATCCTAGGACAGGTTGATCAGAGGGATATTTGATGTTAGGATAATGATACTAATATGAGTCATTGCCATAAACTTCACTGACACATTTACCTATGATTTAGAATTTAGATTTTGTACTTTTAGGTTCGCACTTTATGACTTGCTATGTTTGATTTCTACTTGATTCGCCAAAGGGTGAAGGTGACGATTGTTTATTATGGGTGAAAGTTTATTTTGGGTGAAAGTGAGATGGGATGGATGGGTTTTGGTTTTTTCTAGAATATTTCAATGTTTTTGGTATTTTCAAAATGTTTTTAAGGCAATTTTTGGTATTTTTGAATGTTTATGTGGATGTTTAGGTTTTTTTGATTTTGTGAAGTTGTTTAGGGTTTTTTGAATATTTGAGGCTTTTTAGGTGTTATGAACATTTTCTATTGTTTTTGTATCTTCCATTTTCAAATGTTTTTGTGTTTTCTAAATATTTGGATGTTTTGGGATTTTCAAGATGTTTTGATGTTTTTGGATTTTCTGAGAGTTTATTTGGATGTTTAGGGTTTTCTAAATATTTGAGGCTTCTTAGGTGTTTTGAACATTTTCTATTTTTTTATGATTTTCCATTTTCAATTTTTTTTGTGTTTTTTGAATATTTGGATGTTTTCGATTTTTTAGATGTTTTGATGTTTTTGGATTTTCTGAATATTTTGATGTTTTTGTGTTTTTAGAATTTTGACCAAGAACCTAACCTAAAGACCTATTCTAGGGGCCTTGGGAGCTAATCAAAGATTAGCCTTGCCTATGTTATACACGCATAGACCACATAGTTCGACTGACTTGATCCATTTACAAGACAAAGATATGAACATATGAGAGATGAAAGCTAATTACAATAGACTGCTAAAGGACCAACCTAGGGTGTCTCAAGGGCACATCAATGATGTCCTTGCCTAGCTCAAGCTCAGAGACAATGTAGTTCGACAAAGAGATGTTGTTTTTAGATTTTTGATGTTCGACCTTTTTAGGGATTTTGATGTTTTCTGAATGTTTTGGATTTTTCCTTTACAATTTTTTGAATGTTGTTGGATTTTAGATGTATAGGATTTTGCAAATGTTTTTGGATTTTATAGATAGTATTTTGAGGCAAACGATACCTAGATCACGATGTCAATGTCATGTTATGAGATATAAGACATGGATCAAGAGTTATTTGAAAACAAGAGTGTGCAATAACCTTCCCCCAGTGTTTAGCAATTCTTCATAATGCAATGGACAACCAAGATAGGTAATGTGTATGCGAAGATTTTGTCATAGTTTTAACATGCTAGATATGAGCTATGGGACTTCATGAGATAAAATGGTAAAGAGCCTGTCAAAAGTTTGCCATGTGTAGAGTTGAAGTATACGCTGAATCTTTTTCAAGATCAAGATAGAGTAGAATATCTTGATAAATTTTGGATTGGATGGATGGAGGTAACATTGGATTTATCATGACAAGGATGAGATGCTTTTGTCTGAGAAGGATCATATAAATGCTCATTTCTATTCATGACACCTGTTTCCTAGGTTTTCATCATAGTACTTTCCCAAAGCGCCACCATAGTGGTTTTCACTCGAGGACAATTTTTATCTTTAGTGTTTTCAATCCTTTTTCTTTTATTTTTTTGTATTTTATCATTTTTTGATTTTTTTGAATTTTTAAGATTTTCTGGAAATATTAGCCTCATGTTAAACCACCTAGTGGTATTGATGTGGATGCCACTACCATAAAATGCCAACGATACCCTACTTGAAGAAGTTGCTTTAGTAAGATATGAGCAGTTGAATGCATGTTTGAAGAACTTTGATCTACTCTGTGGATACCAAAATTAACCTTGATGAGGAGTAGAGTTGAAGTATATGTTGAATCTTTGTCAAGATCAAGATAGAGTGGAATATTTGGATAAATTTTGGATTGGATGGATGGAGGGAACATTGGATTTATCATGACAAGGATGAGATGCTTTTTTCTGAGAAGGATCATATAGATGCTTGTTTCTAATCATGATGCCTATTTGATAGGTTTTCATAATAGTACTTTCCCAAAGCACTACCGTAGTGGTTTTCATTGGAGGATGATTTTTATCTTTACTATTTTCAATCCTTTTTCTTTTTTTTTGTATTTTTATCATTTTTTGTTTTTTGTTTTTTTAATTTTTTGAGATTTTCTAGAATGTTAGCCTCATGTTGAACCACCTAGTGGTACTGATGTGGAGGCCACTACCATAAAAATGCCAAAGATAATTCTACTTGAAGAAGCTTCTTTGCTAAGATATGAGCAATTGAATGTTTCTTTGAAGAACTTTGATCTCACTTTGTGGATACTAGAATTAACCTTTGTCTATGTCCAAGACATCATGATAGTTCCTTCATAATCCTTATGATGAAGGGTAGCTGCCAACACACAATCAATATGAGAATTGGATATTGTGAATAGAATGTATGGTGTCATGTATGAAGGAATATGAGATGGATTAGTTGATAGTTTGGAACCTTTGACTCTCCAAATTTGGGAAGATGAGTGATGATGGGTGGGAATAGAGGTTTTCATGGAATTAGGACCAACCACTAGATATACTTTGTTCCTTGCTTGAGAAGCTTGCTTTTGTATTTGAGGACTCTTTTCATGGATACACTTCCCTTTTTTTATTTTTCCCCACAGTTTCTTTGACTAATGGAGTTTTGGGTGAGGCTTTTTCTTTATTTTTCTTTGGTATCCATTTGTACTTGATGTGTCCTTTTTGCTTTACTGCTTCATTTTCTTTGATGATCTTCGCCTTGCTTTGATATGAATTATTCTTTTTACGTTTTTCCCAATTTTCATATGAGATGATGGGTGAATGCCAACTCATGATATGGCTAGTTGTAGCGTTGATTGCATTTTCATCATAAGGATCATTTGTGCCCTATATGTTGATGTTTGCTATAGACAAGATTTTCCCCAAAGTTGTGAAGGTACTATCAATACCTAATCCTTTTCCCTAATAATGTATCCTTTGATCCATAGCCATTGAATATGACTTGTCATGAACACATGATATTGCTATGGGTTCCTACTATTCAAGAATATGAATTTTTTTCTCTGATTCTATGACATTGTTATATGTTGATACTGCTTCAAAAGATGTTGATGCTAACTCAAAAGATGCCGATGATGCACAATCACTGTAAGAATCACACATTGATTGTTCTCTTTGCTCTCGAATCCATTTCTTCTATGACATCATTATATATTGATAATGTTTCAAAAGATGGATGATGCACAATACATAAGAATCAATAATCTTGACTACTTCTTACTCTTGTGTAGAAATATCAAGAGTGGGAGACTCATATTTTGGATGAAGAATGTATATATGTTCATCTAAAAGAAACATCTCAAGAATGATATTGGGGACATCTTTAGAGTTTAAAATGGTTTGGAAGATGTCCCTTAGTCCTTTGTGAAATTCTAGGGATAGGTGTTCTTGATCTTGACTCGATTTAGAATAACTTTCATTATCCTCAAGAACCTCCTCTTGACATGATCCTTGGGTGGATGATATATCATTGGTAAAAGAATCTTCACAACATTTTGTGGGTATGGATACAATAAGGGACATTTCTAGCTCATTTGTAACTTCTTCAACATGCCCGATCATTCAGTCATATGTGGGAGAGATATCACAATCTGATATCCACTTAATGTCATTACGGTATAAAAAAGTGCCAAATATTGTTGATGGGTTTGGAATTTTTTTTAACATAGTATCTTGATACATGTCTAATTCCTCGTAAACAACATAAAAATGTCCCTGGGTATTGTTTGAAGTTGATGGCTTTGTTGAATCTTTTGTTTTTCCATGATTAGGCATAGGGTTCGTGTAAATTTTTATATTTTCATTCCTATATTTTTGATGAACCTCAATGTCTCTTTGTTCAATAAGATCCTCTATTAGATGTTTGAGCCTAAATTTTTTTTGTGTGCTATGACCTTTGTATCAATGAAATTCACAAAAGTGATCTCATCTATAGCTATGAGGTTTGATTTGTGGCTCTTCATAGTTTGAGAAATTAGGGAGTGTGATAAGGTTAGACTGTATCAACCTCTTCAACACGTCTTCCATAGCTTCCTCTAAGGGAGTGAATTGTTGCTTAGGAGCATTGTTTGTTCTATGTTGTCCACATTGAGTGTTTGCAGTGTTGATCATTAGTTGATTGTTTGGTGGTTGTGTGTATGGTTGTTGTGTGTTCATGGGTTGGGTGTTTTCTTGTCTAGGAGTAGTTAAGACCACCTTTGCATCAACAACACCATCACTAGTAACATTTTTGTTCTTGGCCCAATAGCGTGGCTTGTCGTTAAAACTAATGGATGGGCAGGTTTTTTTATACACTTGTGTGTTTCCTTGTGAGATTAGGGATCTCTTGATGTTAAGGGCTCTTGGGACAAGCTTGCTATAAGATGTGATGCATTGCATTTTCAAGTGAAAGGATATATCTAGATCTAGATTTTCTATGATAATGCCCACTTGTTGTTCGTTGGGAAGTGACCACTTGCTTTTACTAGCTCTGTGTCTCCACCATTGCAAGAAATTAGAAAAATATTCCCCTTTTTTTGTCTAAGCATACAATTCTTCTAGACTTACGTCCATGCAAAGATTGAAGGAGAAGTGATTTATGAATTTTTCAATGATTTCTTGGAAATTTTTAATACCTAGAGGCAATTGAGAAAACCAATCCATGGCAATACTTGTTAAACTTCATGGAAAGAGGAAAATTAAGTATGAATCATTATAGGAAACCTCCATACACATGACATTGAATTCTCTGATGTGGTCTACAAGATTTCCCCTCCCTTTGTATTTATCAAATTTGGGGATTTCAAAGTTGGGAGGGAACAATACCATTGTGATATTTTGATCAAATGGATAAGGACATAGACTATGTGTATGATACTTCTTTGTCTTTCCCATCTGAAGGTCTTGGATTTCTTGTGGCATCACATTAAGTTGTGATGCTAAATCATCTTGTGGGTTTGGTGGAGGAACATATGTTGGGACGATAGATGGGTTGTATGCGGGATTCTGATATCATAAGGTGTTGTATGGGATGTATGGTGGTGTGGGATTTTGTGAAGGTGATTGAGGTGTTGATGTATATGTTCCTAGCACATTTGTATTGATGATGTTTTTTTTAGGGTTATAGTAGAAACCTTTTTGTTGGGCATATTGTTGAGTTAGTAAGGCTTGCAATTGTTGTGCTTGTTGTTTTTGGGCTTGTTGTTGCATGACTAAGGTGGCTTGTTGGGATTGTTGTTGCATGACTAAGGTGGCTTGTTGGGATTGTTTTTGTTGTTGTTGTGCTACTAAGGTGGCTTGTTAGGCTTGTTGTTGTTGTGCTACTAAGGCGGCTTGTTGAGCTTCTTGTTGTTGTTGTGCTACTAAGGCAGATTGTTGAGATTGTAGTTTTTGTTTCACTACTAAGGCATCTTGATGCTGATGTTGTGCTACTAATGCTTCCTAATGTTGTTGCTATTGTTGGATGGCTTGTTGATAAGCTTGTTGTGCTTTTTGTAAAGATGGGGCATGCGGTTGCAATGTAGGATCAAGTGGTTGCTGGGATATCTAAGAAGGATTGCGAGTGTTGATGTTCTAAGTGGGTATTGGATTGTTGATGAGAGGTTGAGAGTTCCCTTCATTTAACATCCCTTGGAAGATGGTAGATGGAGGTGGAGGAATGTAAGTTTGAGGTCCCAATTGAGTTTTCATGGTAAAGGGGACTGTGGGAAATGATGAGGATGATTCCATTATATTTTGTGATGGTAATGACATACTACGACCCTGAGTCCATTGATTAAAAAGGTTCCCTTGTGGTATTTGAGGTGTGACCAAGGTATTACCTTGGTTGATGGGATTTGTAGCCAAGGTTTGTTTTGATTGGGGCTGATGATAGATGGGTTTGATGTGGATGGTGGATTTACTTGAGTAGCTTGGGTAACCACTTGTTTCAATGTGTCAATGGGGTTGTTGGAACCACTTTTCAAGGGTTGACTTTGCGTGAGAGTGTTAAATTACCCTTGTTTTCCTACTTGAGGCACTTGGTTCACATTACCTTGTGTAACACTAGGCATACTTGGGATATTTGTGATGATGGATGAAGATGGTTGCACTCAAAATTTTGATATTGTTGTGGCATCATGGAATGTAAGTGGTTTTCCAAAAGTTGGTATCCAACTTGTGTCTTGGGGAAGGTTGGTGGTTAATGGAATGGTTGTTTTGTGAATACCCAAAGTTGTGTTTGTTCCTAGACATGAAGTGAGACCAAGGTTGGTTCCTAGCCAAGTTGCAAGACTAGATGTTAAGGTTTTACTTGGTACAAAGGATGGAGTTGGTTTAATCATAGATGAAGTCAATCCTTATGTCAATGATTGTGTAATAAAAGATGGGGAAATTGGAGCAACATTTTCTAAGGCTTGATGTTCCATGATTTCTTCTCTAGTAAGTCCAAGTGGATTATTCGTGACATCTTCTATCTCATATAGCCCTGATGGAGATGATGGTTGTTGTGAGGGGGTGGAATAACTCCTTGGATTGAATTCTTGAGGATTTGGATTACTGATGATAGTTGCGACTTTAAATTTCTCCATGGTTCTCTTGTGTTGTGATATTTTTCTAACCATATATTGTGAGTCAATGATGGGAGAGGTTTGTTGAAATTTGTAATGTTTGAACTCTCTAGTTGACTCAAATCTAGGTAAAAGGGATGCTCTAAGTATTTTGGGAGTAATGATGATAATGGGGAATGAAAAGATGGGTGATATGTGGGAAGTGATCCTTGCAAATGTTTTGAGACAACACTTTTCACTTAAGAGTTTGATGTTTGATTTGGATAAAGGATGTTAATGAACTTAGAAATCTTTAGGGTAGACTTGTGACCTTCAAGAAAAAATAGTTCAAATATGATAACTATCTTAACTAAGTACATGGAAAAGGATACATTTCACATACAAAGTAGCTAAGGTAGCAAGTTGGTTTGATGTTTAAGTCCCAAAGTGTTGGTGTTTTTGAAATTTTGCAAAGATAGATGAGGTGAAGGATGAAATTTGATGAAGGGGTGAGTGAAATGTTGGACCCAATGTTGAATAAAGTGAACCTTTTGTTTTGACAAGATCAAGATAGTGAGAATTGATTTTACCACAAACACTTGTCTTTGATTATGTTTCAAAACTAGATGTTTATGTCAAAAATATCATAACTTTCACAATGTCCATTTCATGAAAATCATGAGGCTAAAGCCATAATTTCCTATGTTCTCTTTGGTAAATATGGGTTTGAGATTAATGTCAAGATATTTAGAAATCGCTAGGATAAATCCTTATGACAAGTAGTAATATCAAGGCTAACTCAAGAAGTCCATATTTGAGCCAAAGTGTTTGAAATTTTGATAGTGAATGTTGTTTTTGTTGATTTTGAAATCAAACAAAGTGTGAAATTGACTCTGACATTACAACCCTAGGATAGAAATATGGCTATATTTGTTGAATTCCTTGGATTTCTCCAGGCGCCCTTATTCAAAGCGGAGATGATTAAATAACCATTAGCTTCCTCCATGACACTCACTTCTATAGGATTGTAAAGCTTGAGAGGTTCTCATGAATCTCCCCATGAAACTCTTCATCTCTAAGAACCACAAGTATCTAGGACACCTTCGAGGAGGTCCAACCTACTAACACCAACAAATATTAGGGATTTTTTGGATTCACACAAAGGTTAAGTAATAAGGGCATCTAGTTGGAGGACACTATGATAAACTACTTCAAGGAGTCTCCCAACCATTAGAACAAAGGGCTTCACACATCATAGAATCTTGAGGGAGGCCTCATGCATCACACCTATTGATTGCAAACTTTCCTTGCAACAACAAATTTATATAGCGGTTTGGAAGGCTTGTCTTATGCTCGTTACCGCCTAGGTTGTTCCCTTGGGGTGAGTACTTTTTCCCACCAAGGAAGGCCCTCTAAAGGTGAACACTAGCGAGTAAGTACATCCATATTTCAATCATCTTTTCTTGCATGCACAAAGAGAGAACACACGCTATGCCTTTTCTCACACTAGCATGGTTGTTCAATTTTAAACCCAAATTGAAAGATGTGGGTGATTTTGCAAAGTGTTAGATAATGTTTCTATTTCTCAAGATCACCAATGGTGCGAGATAATTGCATATGCATTCACTAGCAATGTTGAAAAATCACAAAACAAAGAAAACATTTGTCAATTTTATCCTTCAAAGCAATAATGAGTTAATTTTATGCACTAATTGAACTTGATGAGTTTTCCTTGTTCAATTTTAAGCCCAATTGAAAGATGTGCTATGAGGGTTCAATTTTATCCAACTTTGAACGTTCATTTTAAACCCAATTGAGAACTAGTGCATTGCCTAAAACTGAAAGTAAAAAAACATGAAATTGGGTTATAATTGCCCCAAAGCGTTGAATGCTTGTTACAATTATAGAATGTTAAGATATAAGAGAATTTCGTCAATTTCTCTACATGCCTTTAAACCCTACAAAACCCTATTAGTCTAACAATGAAAAAATAGTCAGACATTCATCAGTGATAAGATAAACCAAAGAAATTAAGTCACATGTCAAAAAAAAGTGTAAATTTTCTTACCCTAGTTGAGCGTTGCTGAACATGATAGTGTCACAGTTTTAGATCTGGGTGTCGCTCTGCAGCAAGACTAGTGAGCATGATTGCATCACTATTTTGATGGGCGTTGTTGGTAATGAATATGTTGTTATTTGGAATTTGAAAGCATCAGTCTGGTGAGTTTGAGTGTTGCCATTTGCATTTCATGATATCTCCAAATTAAATACATGTCGCTATACTTAAATCAACATTGACCAATTAAATACATGTCGCTATTTCAAACTACCAGAGCATTGCTATATGGCGATGTTGTTCAAATAGTGTCACTATTTGTGATTTGAGCATCACTGCAACCTACAAAACAATGTTCATGAACATGGAATTCGAGCTTAAAAAAATAGTTAAATGATCAATTTTCCCTCCTTCTAGCGCCATAATGTGATGCGAAAATATTGGTATGGGCCGAATTACGCTTGATCCATGAAAAATCTAAGCATAACAGAGCCACCAATACTCGAATCTCAACAAGATCAATCAAACATAATTGAAATTAAACTTTTCATCAAAACCTAACATACTAAACTATGAAAGCATTCAAAACATCTATTCTAATCCATCTAAAACTTATCTTGTTGTGGAATTGGTGTCATGTTGATGTGGAACAACCCTTTCCCAATCTTGTGATTAGTGAGCTTTTTTCAGTCAATTCTATGGAAGAAAATTGATGAAACCATGGTGTTTGGTGTATGAAAACCTAATTTATGCTAAAATGAACATGATGCAAGCTAAGTTACCATGATTTTATGCTATAAATGATCTAATTATGCAATTTCTAAGCTAATCTAAGCTAAAATTATGCTAAAAGATGAAAACCCTAATTTATTTACAAACTAAGATGGATGCATGGAAGCCATTAATGGATGCTCTAAGTTATTATGCAATTAAAATTAACTAAAACAAGCTAAATAGCGAGTAAAATATGAGTGAGTATGTGATTGAATTCAACAACATAAGTTTGCAATAAAAGATGGATCCATTTGTCTCCAAATAGTGATCATTTATAGGAGAGAAAATGAGGAATGGGTGGTTAAGATCAAAAAGCTTAATCAATGGTTCAAGATGAAGAGGATGAGAGGCATGGATCATGGATTCTCATCAACCAATGAGAATTCATGATGAAAGTTAATCAAGGGCTCACACTTGCCTCAAACAAACACACTTTTGACTTGCTCACACAAGTCAAAGGTAACTTGCTAAAGAGGTTGAATGTTTAACTTGTCCAAGAAGCCAAGTGAGTTGATTGGAGGAGAGAGAATATTCCTTTTGAATGAGGAAAAAAGTAATTTACAAATTAAAACAAAGTTTTAATTGTGCAAAAAGGATAAAGAATATTCCATGGGAATATTCCCTTTGATTAGAAGAAAATTAGTTTAATTACTAATTAAACAAGGTTTAATTTATGCAATTAGGGAATTAGAAGAATTAAGAGATATTTATTAAATTAGATGATTTAATAAATATGGGAGGGGTGAAATGATATTTAATTATATAACTTAGGGTTATTTAATTAAATAAGATAGGAAATTAAATTAGATATTTTTGATTTATTTAATTTAGAAAGATGAATTGATGAATGCGAAGAGATGAATTAGACAATTTAATTAATTGGGCTAAATGAATTAGAGGCTGATACAATTAATTAATTTGCTAGGCTAATTAAATTAATTAAGGAAAAATGAGGATGGATTAAGGAAGAAACAATGTTAGTAAATCTGATTTAAATATATGACATCGATTAGGACATTTTTTGGTGTCTACACTACTAGAGATCTGTTTATAATAACCAAGAACTTTGCTCCTGAGAGGCATGAGAGGATCCACTTACACCACCTATTACTAAAACCAAATTTCTTGAGCACCTGAATCAAAAATTCCCAACACACTCTGTCATAAGCTTTCATCATATCTAGTTTGATGATGAAAGATGGAATGCTACATATTTTAATAGAACACGCAACCTCATGGGCTACTATAGCACCTTCTGAAGCCTCCTTTCTATGAACAAAACCACCTTGTTCTTGAGACACTATTTTTCAAATGAGTGGTTGAATTCTTAGATAAATGGATTTAGTAAAGATTTTATAGACTGTATGGCATCACT